>BPTQ01000001.1:30645092-30685184 GCA_019973895.1 Chrysanthemum seticuspe
CCTAGTCTACGGGAAGATAACGAGGCACCCAACTTAAAACGATACGATCCGGTCGATCTGAAATAATGCTACTAAGATAGGAAACCAGAACAGTTCCCCACGTTGTTCCCCTGGGCGATCCGGGGAACAACAAGCGGGAACGGAATGTGGGGGATTAGGTACGATAGTTATCCAGGACGCTCGAGTGTGAAGTCCGGACCATAGAACTGCTACCATGATAACAACCTCTGTGGGAATACCAACGGTTCCGCGAACTGTAATAATACTGTCTACCTGGCCGAGCCCCCAACAAAAACTTACAGCTATTCTGACTTGAGAAGACCGGATTCCTCCTAGGATCTTCATCCCACCTCCCACAAAAAGGGTATTTATAGAGGGCGGGTCAGCTTCCACAGTTTGACGATCCAGACACCTTCGACTGGGCGGGAGATATTTATGGGAAAAACACCCTCCACCCTACTTCTAGGATCCTCCTTAGGCCAGAAGAGTTCAGTCTTATCGACATTCAAAAACAACCCCCGAGCCGGTCCATCTGTCATAATAATGTCAAGCGCCTTGGCAACCATAAGGGTGTCTCCAACAATAGTACCATCGTCAAGATACCAGGCCTGAAGTGTGAGCTCGCAGGACCTATTGATAGCATGGATTAGGGGGTGTAAGGCAAGGGCGAACAACAAGGGGCCTAGCGGGTCCCCTTGTTGCACCCCTTGACAAGACCAAAGGATAGAATCATCGTAATAAAGTCTAGCTGGCCTAGCATAGCAAAATTCAACCCACGGAGCAATAGAAGGGCATCTGATCCTGGTCTCCTGTAGAAGGACACTCCGGTCAACCAGATTAAAAGCGTTCTGAAAGTCAACCAGCAACATGGAGATCCCAACAGTGTGACCCTTAGCCTCAACTAGCCGATTCACCGAATGAAGGACAGCCTCACAACCACCCGGGACGCCGACTCCAAATTGAAAGTCTTGCAAATAGGTATTCATGGAGTTACTAATAGAAGACGAAGCAACCTTCGAAACAAGCCTACGCCAAACCGTGCCGACAGCAATGGGGCGTATGCCTCCACCCGGCTTAACCAACGGAGTCAAGGGGGCACTAGCAATATATTCTCCCAATATAGCAGGACACATTCCACCGAGAAAAAGGTTGACAACCCCCGTGATGGAACCTAACATAACATCAGCAATGGCGGACGCAGCCCCTCCTAATATATCCATTAAATGTTGTGCTCTAAGCCCATCTCGGCCACAAGAGGTTCCTTTTGGGAAACTGCGGATCCTGTTCAACACCAAGTCCTTATCCACAAGAAGTGCATCTTCATCTAGAGACGACGATGACAAAATTGGAGGTGGGGCGCGGGGATGTTTGGCCTCTAGCTCGTGCAGGGTGTCAGATGTAGACGGAGCGACACCAGAAGACGTAAGCACCTTAATGGCCGCGGTAAAGTGTCCGTCCCCCAGTTTGCGCTTGCATTGAAACAGGTTAGCTGCATCAAGATCTTTAGGTTTTGTCATTCCACCGAAGGAAGAAGTGGTCCCAGATAAACGTTCCATCACCAGTGCAAACCTGTCTGTAGGATCCTTCCAACGGAGGATAGCCCGAGAGATACATTCAAGCTGGCCCTTTTCCCGCTCTCCAGAACGCCGTTGAGCTCTATTAGCTGGAACGAAAGAGGTCAAAACACAACACGGCAAGATAAGGAGTTGCACCCATACCGACAGATCCCTCGGGCATGCAAGGACCCTATCTAAGGCATTATGAAAAATCTTGTCGAAACCCAAGCGTAGCCTAGGAGGGATGCATTTAACAGTACGTAACTTCATCGAGAACACCCGGCTTAGTAAGTTGATATCAAAAACCGTCCCACCGTCCAGAGAAGTAGTCACGGCCTCTCCACCAATACCACCATCAGTAATGGCTGATGTAACGAGAGCACCATTCACAGCATCTAGTACTGGCGCGCGTGGTGCATTGATGCCAAAGATCGCAACTTCATGAACGCTAGGTGCTAGAACCACTTCCCCATCGGCATGTTTACAATTTTTACTGAACGTGTGAGTGCAAAAACACACCCCACAGAGCCAAACTCCCGCCGCATGAAGAGCCTGATCAAGCGCAGAGAATAAAGCAGAATCCTTCGAAACCCGATCCTTGTATGAGACTTTTAGAGCATCCGTTTTAAAATGGCGCTTATTCAAATGGTCAATAAAATATTTTTTAGTGAGCCCTTTACCATTTCCCCCACTACATCCTTCACAACCTTGCAATGGACAAGAAATCCGAAATACCTTGCGATTAGCCATAAAAAGCAAGCCAACCCGTAAATTAATATAAGTTTTTTTTTTTTTTTTTTTTTTTTTTTTTTTTTGGTACAAAACACAAGAAGGCAAACTAAAGCAAAATTAAAAACAAAGCATTTGCATGCATGTCCCTACTCAAGGATGAAAACACAACAATATCAAAGGGGTAAAAAAAAAACATCAGCGAGGGCCCCACCATCAACAGGCCAGCTGACACAACAAAACCGACTTCATCATTTATATATATATATTTTTTAACCAAGTCGCTACCAGAATTAGAAAACCAATCCGCTACCCAAAAAGAGCAAGCAAACAAAACTTTCTAAAATTCTGTGTCAAAACACAGAAAACCCAAGTCGCTACAAGAAGTAACCCAAGTCGCTACCAAAAGCGCTAATCCGGTGATGAAGCCAGCAGCACAAAAGGAGAAACCCGACGATGAAAACAGCAGCCACCTACGCCTCCTGTGTCCCGAGGAAGAAACTGGTGAGGGCACAAGCAGCGAACTCACCACCCAACCACACAAAGGAGAAAAACCATCTAGACAATGGTACGGAACCAACTCACACCCACCAACGACCACAACTCCGGTGAGAACAAGATGATCTGGTGAAGAAAATGATCGTGGAGGACACCGGGAAAGGAGACCCCGCTGATGCTCTAGTGAAGAAGGTGATCGAGAAGATAAAATCACACTTTTATTAAAAACTCATAGGATTATTATTATTATTATTATTATTATTATTATTATTATTATTATTATTATTATTATTATTATTATTATTATTATTATTTATTTATTTTTATTTTTTTATAAAATCACACTTTTATTAAAAACTCATAGGATTACAAAATATTAGTGGGGAGCCTCGAAACCAATTGGGCCCCCACACCTCTAGCAATGGTAAACCCAATCCTATTAAAGATATGAACTGCTGCACGCGCTCCAATGTCCTGAGTCATAGAGAAACGCCGAATACGCTTAAGTAAGGTGACTGCATCTTTCTCAAGTTCTCCAAAAGAGGAAAAAGAGAAGGGGAGAAACCCATATCCAATATCCGCACATTTAGCATCATACTTAACCCGTTTACGCTGTGCAGCATCACTGATCGCTCGCCCTGGTATGAAATCAATCAACCCGGATTGCGTCAAAGGCGACGAACCCGTAAGATCAACACATACGTCTCGTCCACTATCCCAAGAGTAGAGTAATATGTCAGCTGATCGCAAGGATCTGTCCCCATCTCCAAAAAGCCCAATATCCACCTCCTTGCGAGCGGAAATCCCTGACCGAGAGCATATATCAACAAAAACATCGCGCACAAGGTTGTGACGATGTTTAATGCCAACAATACCCGCACACGAAACAGCGTGATCCCCGTAAATATCTCCCGGGAAAACCTTAAAGCAAGCAGAACACGGTACCTGAACAGTGAAAAGAGGAACACCCAAACGATAACACAGTACACAACGATAAGCCCTGGCATTCATAGTTTGTCCCAATCCAGATATCGGAGCAACTCTAAGCCAATCCGAGGTGTGATCCTCCTTTAAAGAACTCCATAACGCCATCTGTCGAGGGGAAAGATGGAAAGTAGATTCAACAGTTTGGGAAACCCGACCGAAATATATATCTGCCAATTTCTTCATAAGTTTGGGGGCAGCGACTTCGCTAGGGTTACTCAAAAGGTCAAAATCCATATTCACATTGAAAGTACATAGAGCATCATCAAAAGAGGGACCAGCAGTTACAATACCCGAACCATGAAGAAGCTTAGTCTGAAGGCCAGCTGATTGAAGTCTAGAAGCAAGGAAGGCATAGTTCAAGACATCACCTGCAGAATATAAACCAAGTCCCCCAAAAGCAAAAGGTAAGGTGGCGAGTCTCCACTGCCAGTCACCAAAGCCAGGTCCAGAAGCAGTGACAATGCGTTCCAAGGAAGAACGATAATTTAATTATTATTGTTAATATTATTATTTTTTATAAACAACCACGTCACTAAGATTTAAAAATTATTATTATTTAAAATTGAATATAAATTATTATTTATTTAACTTTTTTTATTATTATTATATTTAAAAATTATTATTTATTTAAAATAAAATATAATTTATTTATAGCTTATTTTTTTTAATTTATACTTTAAAAAATACAATTGTATTTTATATTAAAAAAATATTTATTTAATATATTAGTTTATATATTATTATTTAAAAAATTATTATTATAATTTGATAAGTAATTTATTTGTTAAATAATATTTAGTTTATTAATCTTAAACTAAAATTAAATTTTAAATATTTTAATATAATTGTTTTTTCTCATTTCATTCTTCCAACGAAACATGCGCTAGTATTTTCAAATTTAAATTCCGTCAGATTTTAAATCTTAAGGATTTCAATTTCTAACATTCTATTCCTTCACATTCCAATTCCTTAAACAGATTTCAATTCTGTCAAAAACATTCTGCGAACCAAACGAGCCCTAAAGGTTTTCATGCTAATATGCTATATATGTCTTTTATTTCCTTTGAAATACACGATCGAAACAACGTTATATTTGCTCGTCTTTTAAAATACTTGTTCAATTAGCCAAATTTAATATTCCTAACATAAAGGAAATTTTGCTATATCCATTTTTTGCTTAAAAAAAATTGTGTTGCATATCCGACGTGCAAGAGTTAAAATATACAAAAGACTTGTCATTCATCTTTCTCGTTAGTTGTTAACAAGCATATATAGATTTTGGGACTAGTAATATCGGAATATTAACTTATGACAAGAAACATAATATTAACTTATGGAATGACTTGATTCATATCCATAGTTAATGCAGTATTAGTAGCAAAAGGATAAGTATAATAATGAATTATTAAATGGTTTTTTCAGAAAATCATACTCAGTTCGATCTGGGGGCATTGGTGTATTAAGTTAGACTAAACCAATGTCATTACTATATTAAGAAATATCCAAGTGGTAGTTGAAAGGTTTATGGACACTTTCAATATATGTACGACCGGATTCGAACACGAGACTTCGGGATTGCAAACATTACGTATGAAAACCAATGTTAGAATAATTTATATATAAAATGTTGTATTTAATTATTTAATAACGAATAAAACACTTAACAAGAGTTAGTATTTAACGAAGTTTGATTAACGGTCGTTAAATAACAAGTTAAAAGACCAAAGATGAAATTAGTGATCGAGAAGGTTCTAGAACCCCTAAGGGAGCCCATAACCGGTCGATCAAAAGGGTTGGGGTACTCCTACCCTAACTTGGACTCCAAGATTGTTTTAGTATAAATACAAATCCCTTGTATTTATTCTAAACTAACCTTGGTGTGACTTACAAACCTAATTTCTCTCCTCTTCTCCTCCCTTTGAGCTTGGTCGATCATTATCCACCCTAATCCCATAGGGTTCGATTTCCTAAGCTCAAACATTAGTGTTTGGTTTGTTTGTGATCAAGAACCTAGCTTTTCACATTGACTCGTTACTAATACGTATGTACATGAACGAAGGTCAAACACACTTGTGTTTGGGAATTGTTGGTGGTTCGACTAGGGTTAGGCCGAATTATATACACCTTAATTTATTAGGGTTTCCTTGGTTCTCGTTTAGTTGTATTGCTTGAATTCACAAAAGGTACGCATATACTTTTAATTCGGTTAATTCTTTACAAATATTATTCTATTATTTTTGCTGCATGCTTTGATGATGTTTATATGTTTATATAATTATTATGAATTGTAAAACCCAACATGTGAGTCTTCTTCTTCAACTTAAACAATAGGGGGTGATGGATTTTTTTTGGACACAAAAGGATGATAGGTTTTTGAAGATTTGGTTCAATAAGTTAAACAAATATTATAATTAAATCAAAAATAAATATATTAAATTTTTGGTAATACAATTAAAACTATCACTCTCTACGTCCTATAATAAATATCCATATTACTATTTTGAGATGACTCAAAATAAGTGTTAATTTTGTATTTATTTTAACCAATGATCAGAAGAGTTTTAGTGAGAAGAAATATGATTTTTGATGGGAAAATTCCATATATCCTTAACTTAAACCTTATGAGAAAAGTTATTTTACATACCAAGGGACTCATCTCCACAATCAATTTAAAAAGAAATCAATGGCTGAGATTAAAAGCATTTTATTATTTCACATATTTTTTATAATTTAAATATCTCTTAAACCGTTAATCGTTAAGCAAAATAAGTACATCATCGCGACGATCATTTAATTATCTTTCTTCAGACGGGCACTTTGATATACTTTCGAAAAAAGAAAAAAAAAATCATTTTTTTCACGTTTTTTCGTCTTCTTTTTTTCGTTTTTATTCGAAACTGGAATTTGCATGAAATATCATATATAATTTAACACTAATTTGAAGATCACATATGATATTAGTGTTAAATCACATATGATATGTAATATCATATGTGATACTAGTGTTAAGTCATATATGATAAATCACATATGATATACATATCATATATGATTTAACACTAATATCACATGTGGTATTCAAATTAGTGTTAAATCATATATGATATTTTCATGCAAATTTCGGTAACGTAAAAAAACGAAAAAAATAAATAAAAATAAAAATAAATGAAAAACACGATTTTTTTTGTCGGAGGTATATCAAAGTGTCTATCTATAAAAAGATAATTAAATGCTTGTCGTAATGGTATATTTTTTTCGCTTGACGATTAACGGTTTGAAAGATATTTATATTTGAAAAAAAATGATGAAAGTGGGTTTTTTTAATTGTTGGGATTAATCTCATACATGAAATCTAATAAAAATGGAGGGTGGAGATTGATCCCTTAGTATGTAAAAGATCTTTTATCCTCAAATGATCTTAAATCAAACCTTATAATGTCATATTTACCCGACCAAAACTCATAATGACATATATGTCCAATATAAATAACAATTTTCATATTTACTCATTTCGTTATAAAATCAGCTAAAATTTAATTTATGCTTTTAAATTCCAATTATAACCCTAATAAGTTAATAAATAAATTGATCCTAAATAAAATTTTGTCATCACCAGATGATACCATCAACAATCATCACGTCCTTTATTCCTTTTCGTGCACAAATTGTCGTAATACATGATAAATGACACAAGCTTTGTGCATTTTTACGAAGTCTTGCTACTAATTTTAGAGGCAAACAAGGGATTTGTTGAGTTGTTGATACTATAGTGTAATTGTGTTGTTATGCGGTCATAAGTATTAAGTATCTACCATATGATAGTATATGAATTGAGGCTCTTGAGTACTTGTTGATACTGTATGAAAATGGCACTTGCTGGTGCGTTGATATTTGCCATATAATATTTGTATATTTAATCCAACTTTGTATCAGAATCATTACATAAATAATAGACTTGTGTTATAGTATAATACAAAGTAGTATAAGTTTTCAATTGTCTAACTAGTTCAAAAATGCAAAAGCATTTACAGACGATAAATTTATGTAGTCCCGCCTATTAATAAAAGTATAATAGTCAACATAATCTTAAAAATTATTTTTTTTTTATTAATTTTTTAATTCTTAAAAAAGATTAAATTAGTAATATGGGTAAATATGACAAATTGTTATTTAGATTGGGTATATGTGTCATTATAAGTTTTGATTAGGTAAATATGACAATATAAGGTTTAAGTTGTGGATATATGGAATTATCCTATTTTAGAAGATGAAGTAAGGTGGTGATAATCTGCTACCGGTTGTGCGGGTAAAAGCTTCCTAATATTGCAACACAAAAGAAGTTTGATAAGTTGAAATTGGACATAAATTAAGGATCTTTTTATGCATTTACCCAATTAATTATGATAGGATTGTGATCATAAATAAGTTGATGGTCCAGTGGTAATACTCATGTCTTATGAGCCCCATAGTCTATGGTTTGAATTTGAACCCTTCAATACAAGCATGTTTGTTGTCTATTTCTTATTTGGATTTTTCTAACATGTGCCCCGGGGCACATGTTAAGCACACAAAAAGGACGGCGGGACTCACGAAAAAGGACGTCCGGCCTCACATATTTTATTTGAAAAGTGTATTTTTTGCGGGTCCGGACGTCTTTTTTCGTGGGTCCCGCCGTCCTTTTTGTGTGCTTAACATGTGCCCCCGGAGCACATGTTAGAAAAACCCTTCTTATTTATTAAGAAGATCGTAACTATGCTTATTACTACCTTCGTCCTAAAAAAACTGCCCACCTTTACTTTTTTAAGTCTTTCTTTGTAAACTTTAACCTCAAATATTTTTGTTTACGTAATACAACATTTGATGAAAAATATATGAATGGATGAGAATTTAAGTGAATTTTCATTTGTATGATTTCCATCAAATATTATATAACGCTAACAATAGTATTTAAAGTCAAAGTTGAGAAAGAAAGACTAAAAAAGTCAAACTAGACACTTATTATGAGACGGAGGGAGTAAAATACACATAAATGGAATTGGCTGAGAATCCAAATAAATTACACTGTTTAATAACACCAGAAAATTGATATGAGAAATAAAAATAAAATAAAACTAATTTTTATTATCTTACTATATTATAAAGCATGAATGCCTTTTAAAAATAAAAATACTAAAAATTCAACATTACTTAAAATAGCAATACTAATTAAACCACATTTTCTAACATTGATATCTCTACTATATAACTTACAAGTCTTAAATCTTAATGTACAAAATACAAAACACTGTAAATATGGTTAAAATATTTAATGTAGTCAATTAATTAAATGATCAATAAAATACAATTAATGCAGTTATTAAAACACTCCTTACATAACAAAGACAAATTATCAAGGATATTGTACAACAAACTTAAACACAACTTCTGCATTAAATGTCACTAATACAAATAATAAAGCACGTTATACAAATATTCAAGCCCAAACGGGCAACGGGCCAAATAGACTCGAGCCTGAAGGGGCACTGGCCAAACGGCTCGAGCCCAAACGAGCACGGGCTAATCGAAATATTTGATATTCGTAAATTTATTGTCAAAAAAATATAATAAACTAAAATACATGATTAATCGGAAAATTTTATTTTAGAATACCGACCGTCGCAACGTACGGGTACCCTACTAGTTTTTATTTGAAAAGTTAACAAGAATTTTATCATAATAATATCACTTACTAAGTTTTTACATAGTCGCAAGCCGCAAAAAATAAAAGGCAAATGTTTTTAAAAGGTATCATACTTGTCACTATTTGCTTTTGTGGGTAGCGAACAATTTTTTTGCTTTTGTCGATACTTTTCTTTCAAATTCATCATTTTTATGGTACTATGTGACATTTTTGCCCTTCGAAAAAAAAATTCTATTAGTTAAGAGGGGCAAAAATGTCCAAAAAATTTGAAAAATACCAAAAAAAAATGAATTTGAAAGAAGAGTACCCACAAAAGCAAAAAAATTTGTTCGCTACCCACAAAAGCAAATAGTGGCAAGTACGATACCTTTAAAAATAGATTGGGATTTTTAAAAGTAAGTTGATGCAAAAGTTAAGCTAGCGTGACATTACACGTAATATATCCTTTGGAAAAATCGTCACGTAATTTATCCTTAGGAAAAATCACAGATACTGTGCGGCTTCGACTATACTCCTTTAATACATGACACGAAAGAATGTCCAAAACTGATGGATCAAAAGCATATATAGAGGCCGCTCGATAAAAAATAATGCTCACATTTTAGACAAAAATTGATTAGTTGGTAAAGAAAACTTCATACCAAAATGTAGGGATAAAAGACGATGGCGCAATAGTTGCTGTCATAACCGCTAATTTCGATATAGAATATTCTGCTTAATAAGAAGTAAACGAAATCATCAATTTTGTTGAAGCCAAAAACCAGAAAATCTCAAAAGTCTAAACTCAACTGCTGTCTTCATCTTCAGATTGGCTGCTGTCTTCATCTTCAGGACTGCTGTTTTCGTCCTCAGACGGGCTGCTGTCATTGTCTTCGGGACTGCTGTCTTCATATTCAGATGGGCTGTCTTCATCTTCTAAAGGATGCTCAACAATGATGTCTACTAGATGTGATGCACATGGAAAGCGCAAGAGATGTTCTTTCACATCCAACTCTTTATTCACAGCAACAGAACTGTCGAGCAATATTCTCACCTTCTTCAACATGGGTGATTTCGCCAAGATAAGCTTCACAAACTTCAACTGTTGCTTCAGGTTTTCAAAATATTCAATTTTCAATTCAATAAGATGCTCCAACCAGATATCTGAATAATCTTCCTCTGAGAAGGAGTCCATGCTTCCAGGATCCGAAAGAATCTGTCAAAGTACTATGGTATAAGAAAATTAAAAAAAGATACGACACTATATACCGACTTATATTCTTTACCTGTAGCTCAAGTTTCTCCAAGTTTGGGGAACTTCTCATCAAAAGAAAAAGAAAATGTACAGTTCTGTCATCGAAACACATTTCTTCGAAACAGAAGTCTTTGAGGTGGACTAATGACGTTGGAAGCTCTCGTGGAAACACACCTTGACGAAAGAACTTGAACCATAGGCCAAACCAAATATTAACAATCAAAGCGTTCTTTCTCTTACAATTGAATCAAATATATATAATATGGACAAAGATTACCATGATGACAAAAAGTGAAATAGTCAGATGTTCAAGATGATCAATCACCGGTAAAAACTTGAAGAGATCAAAAATGGTGAGATCATCAGACTCAGACTCGTGCTGAAGATCACAGTTGGTTATAATCTACATCGGCTTTCAACATTCAGTTAATTGTCCATGATAATGGATATTCTAGTAATTATAATTAAGAACTTACCCAGGTGAAACTCTTGAGTAACGGAGATTTGGATAACAGATGTATAATCGCTTTTATACCATTGGGACCGGTGTCTACATCCTTCAAATGTAAGTTTGTAAGGTTCACAAATCCACTGGATGTTGGTCGAAGGAAAAGATTTTTTAGATCACACCTTTGGAGATGTAGGTCCGTTAACTGGTGCAATGAGAAGATAGATAAGGGTACTTTATACTCACCATAATCCATCCCATCAAGCATAAACTTCTTGACAGCATTGTTTCTCGACAAATGAGCTATTATTTGATCAATTTCAACACAAGTTTCATCTGCGTCCACACTAAGAGCAAATTCAATTATTGGTCCTTGATGCACTAACAGAACCTGATATATCGCAGAGAATAACTGACGCCTCCACCTCATTTTTTTTCTATCACTTGGTGGATTTTAAAAGGTTTTCTCCAGAATGGACAGCTCGTGTTCTCTGGTTGAAAATTCATATTCATCGTAAAAAAAAACAAGTTTACGAATTTTGGTCCAACAGTATCTCCATTCCTTCGAGAGGATACTTGTCCTTGCTGCCTGTTGAATTGGTAGAAGACATAGTATGGTTTCTATAATGGGTGATGGAAGGTTGCTGATTCTATCCAAAGATGAACGTTTAGCTTTAGCTTTCATCTCAGACTGTAGTTGTTGGATCGATACTAAATCATATGTTGCAGAAATTAGTAACTGTAAAACTAATTTAAGATAAACTATGTTTCATATACACATGATAACCCTAATAAAACACAAGGATAAACCAGTTAAAATTTGTTACTCTTTCCATTCTTTTATTAGTTTTACTAGCACTTAGACAGTTGTTTACCTGTAAAACCTTCTTACTGTTCTATTTCTTTATAAAGTTTGAAACTGATTATGATCCATCATACGGGAATCCCAGAATTCGCGAAATATATGACAAGAAACAAAATCACAGCGAATAAACATAGAAAACATTATACGGTTCAAGTTACACACTAAAGTATGAAAGAGATACAAACCTGATTGAAATATTTGCGTAACTAAACCCAATTCTGTTCCTAATTATGTACATTATACACAATGGGTCCCTGTATGGCTGTATTATAAGACAAATTGCTGTTTGGGCGAAAAACTTTTATAGCTCCCTACTTTCATTTTGGTTTTTTACCAATTAAAGTGCTCGACGATATCACACCATTTGGGTCACTAAACTTAAGACATGGGTATAAGTAACTGTCCTTTGTGGTGATACCTAATTACCTAGTATTGGTGCTAGCTTAGATGGCACATAACCTTTATGATGCCGGCTGATATCCTAGTCAGCGTCAAATAAGCTGACAAACCAGCATACACATGCACAAAAAGTCCACATCATATATCCATTTGACTGACATCAAAATATTATTATAGTCAACCGTTAGCAACCGAAAAAAAGTTATATATATCCATTTGACTGGGATAAAAAGTTAACAAAAGATCCCATCAACATATGTGGGCATAAGTCGCCACAAACAATACCAACGGAGTAGATTTGGGTCAGGGATTGCGGTTTTCTTTCTAGTATCTACTATGGGGTTGTTTGTTTTTAGCTTATATTTGGGCTTTTCAGCTTATTTGGTTTTTGGTTATATCATATAAGCCCATATTTTGGTGGTTTTTTTCAGCTTATGAGCTTATTTTCCATTTTTAAGTTACAATAAGCTCATAAGATAGAACATACATAAACTGAAAAAAGTAGGCTTATATGAATAATAAGCTGAAACATATAAGCTTATAAGTCCAACATAAGTTAAAACAAACACCCCCTAATTCATCATCTCCTTTAGACAAACGTTCTAATTCATCATCATTGTTAGCCTATTTAGCACTTTCCGCATCTCGTTAGCAGTGTTGCAAAAATTGGCCTAGGCGGCCGATTAATCGCTAAGCGGGGATTAACCGCCACGATTTTCACTAATCGGCCTTATTAATCGGTTTGGTAAAAAATCGGTCAACATACCGATTAATCGGATAAAAATCGGTCAAATCGGGCATAAATCGGCCAAATCGGATAAATCGGCCAACTCGGTTATGGATAGAAATCAGCCAAATCAGGGATAAATCGGCCAAATCGAAGATAAATCGGCCAAATCGGAAAAAATTGGCCAAATCAGGCATATAGTTTCAAAACTTTTTAACTTTACACATAAAAAATCCAATCCGATTAATCCCCGCCTAACTGATTGATCGCTAAGCGGTACTCGACCGCCACGCTACCGCCTAGCGATTTTTGCAACCTTGCTCGTTAGAATCATCAACGACATCACTTTTGCAAATCAACATTATAATGGTACAAATAAATGTACATTCCACAGTTACTCCTAATCGCGTGTTTAGACATTTTAAGTGACACTCCCTTTTTCTAACAAACTACGGGGGTGTTTGTTTAAGCTTACACATGGCTTACGAGCTTATCTGTGTTTCGGCTTATATTTCAAAAGCTAACCCTAATTTTTCGCGTGTGCTTATATAAGTTTATTATTATCTACAAAATTAGAATATTTCATAGATATTATCCAACTCTTTTCCACTTATTACACCATCACCGTAAGCAATAGAAATAGTCATAGACAATGATGCCATAGTAACACATTAAAAAAAATAGAACAATACCTTTGTAATTATGATGATTAAATAACCAATTTCATTGAGAAATGAGAATTGTGATTAGGGTTCGTTTGAGTGAGAAACGGTGTTAAAAGGAAATAAAATTGGAGGTTACAAACTAAATTATAAATACAGATCCCACCCTCCCTCCCTCGGTTAATATTTTTTATTCCCTTTATCTATCATTTGTTTCAGTACAACACATTTTTTTTGTCAGTTTCTGTTCTGTATTTCTGACAGTTTTAAGCGTTTGACTTATTAAACTTTATATTTCATGTTCCGCATTTTCAGGTTTATAGTTTTTTGATAAAAAAAAATTATAAAAATAAAAAAAAATAAAAAAAATGCAGGGGAGTGGGAATATAAGAACTAGAGAGGGTGGTAATATCTTGTCCCAAAAGAAATATGTCATGGGTGTGAGGAGAACCTGAGACCTCTTGTTTGACAAACATGCACTCAACTAATAGACCCAGAGTCCTTTTTGTGTTTAATATTGCATTTAATTAGCATTTAATCTCCTTCTTCTGCTGATCTATTTTTCTTTTAATTAATTAATTTTTTGCTCGGGTTTCGTTTATTCTTGCACTATTACCACTCTTGCCTCGATGCTCCAAATAAAATATCATTGGCCCCGTAATTTCGTGCTCTTTCCAATCTCGTGCTCTTTTTTCCGTTGTTTTGTCTTTTCTTGTCCATTTTGCAATATCCATTACCTGCACATACATAAACACAAAAACACAAAGATTTATGGCTTTAGGGGTTAGTTTTTTGTCCGATTTTGATAACGAAAAGTTATATGTTTTCACATATATCAAAATACCCCAGACTAGAAGGTTGCGGTGTCTGTTGGAAATGTATATATTTATAAAACCGTGAATGTCCAGATTCGAACTCGTGACCACGGGATTGCACACATTAGCGCATGAGAATTAAAGTTAATAATTAATGTTAATGATTATGATTAATTATTACACGTAAAGTCCGTTTAACGATCGTTAAGTATTTAACGGAAATGACTAACGACCGTTAAATGTAAAAAGGAGAGAATATATGGTGAATATCATAAAAATGGAAAAGATTCGGGCTCTCTTTTTCTTCTCTAAAGGTGGCCGGCCAAGGGGGGCATTCCAAGCCCAAAACCCTAACTTTTCCTACAAGTTTTTCATTCACTATATATACAAAGGCTAGAGTTAAATGTTTTTCATAACTTTGTGCATTGAATTAACCCTAGATCTTTCCCTCTCATCTCTTGCTTACATTCAGCCGAACCCCCATCCAAAAGGGTGTTTTGGTTTTGTTTTTCATTAAACAAAGCCTTGTGTTAGATCTAGCAATCACTTTGATTCGCGGTTAATTCGTGTGTACAAAACTATGGTAGTAAGACACTATTCTTACACCAATTGGTTTGAGTTGTAAAACGGTAAGGGACAACTCTTTAAACCACTTCACATCCATTGAAGAGATCTAACCATTTGCAAGAGGTACGTTACGCATTCTTTCAGTTAATTAATTATTGTTATGATTCTAAGTCTTCCGCTGTGTACTCTGTGATATCTATATGGTTTTATTGGTTTTCATATATCTTTAACTCAACAGTGGCATCACGAGCCTTGTATAGCAAGTAATTAATTACTGAAACACATAAAACAAATAAACATGATTGTGTTATTAATTGTATGTGTAGATCTAGGTTTGCAAAACCTAAACCCTAATTTTTTAGAGGGGCGTATTTTTTTGTGCCCTAATTAGGATTTTGTAAACTTTGTTTTAATTGGATTAGAAACCCTAGGTTGCATGCAATTTTATGTGTATTAAATTGCGTAACTCTTGGTTAATTGCATTAATTGTTAAGTGTGATTTATATCCATGATAAATACATGCATGTTTTATCATGGATCTGCTTTTATTGTATGTTTTACTTGGTTAAGTGATATACACTAAAATTTGGATAGATCTAATATTGGGGAAGACCTCAATCATTATTATTAAATCAATTATGTGCTATGTGGTATATATTTTAATTTTGACTTACGCAATCAATGAATCGATGCATGTGGCTCATCTTGTATATTGCTGAAAACGGGTGAAAGTCTTAATTAAACATATGCATATTGACAGATCTAAAATTGATTATTAATAGGATTTATCAAAAGGTTTGAATGTGGCTATTTGATATGCATGGCTTATTTTTATGTTATGCATTCATTGTTTATATGTTTATTTTTAAATACTTGCTTGTTTTGTTATGTGTAACAAAGATATTTTTATAAGAAAAATAAACTGACCTAAACAATGGTGAAACATGTCATTTTAAGCATAGTAATCGTAATCGTTTAATTGATTGATTTTTTGCACAAAATAGTTAGAACGGCTCACCCATTAATGACAAACTGTGTGATGGGTATAAGGTTGGTACGCATTAAATTGTGACAAAAAAGATGAGGGTATATAATATGCTTCGCGATGACCTAATTCTCCGCTCGTTTGTACGTCTTAATGGAGCTACCAAGTATTCCTATATATATGTGCATAAAATCTTAAGGGTGAATTTACTTTAAATTCTACGCGCCACTTTTGTGGTAATTATCCGAATCACTTGGGTCTTATGACTCATGTAGCAGTAGGATATAGTGGTAATTAAAGGTAATTCTTTAATTGTTTATCCGATACCTCGATAGAAGTTTGATGATGAAAATCTTAAACATTAAAACAAGGATATAAATGTTTTAATAAATCCTATGCTACGAAGATGAATGCATGGCATCTTTGTGCATATTTGGTTTGACATCAAAATTATTACCCTTTAATTTAAGTTGTATGCCATCCAACGAAACGGAAACACCTAAGATTACCTTTTATTTGCGTGAGAACGTGACTTAGATCGTAATCAAAGGGTAAAATGTCCACGTGTCGTGAGAACGGGCATGGATGATTCTATAGTTTCTTAAGTTGGACAACTTAATTGAGTTAGGCGGTGAGAACTGGCAACCCAAGGCATAAGATGGGATAAAACATGATATGCATGGCAATTGAAATTGGCTATATGTAAATCCCATAAATCTAGGAATTGCAATTGAAATTGGCAATTGAGCAAAAGCTCTACCATTTTGTATAAAGTTCATTACTAGCAGATCAACTGACGTGATGAGATTATGACAATTTGGATCCTAGTTTTCAATAATACTTAATTGGTTATATGAATATGAACCTTTGGTATTTAATTTTTATTGAAAAGGAAAATTATCAAAATACTAATTATGGTTTTTTGAACTTTTTCTGTAGATGGCTCATCAACCTGAAAACATTATGAGCTTAATGAGTTCTGCTTTCAAATATATGATTGGAAGAGACAAGCTGACTGGCCCAAATTTCAATGATTGGCACCGTGCACTTAGGATCATCCTTCGTGTTGCCAAAAGACTTGAGATTTTGACTACACCTCTGCCGAATGCTCCTCTCGATACGGCTACTGCTCTTGAAAAAGAGGAGTATCGTATTGAATATGAGAAGCACAATGATGTGGTGTGTCTTATGCTTTCGGGGATGTCTGTTCAATTGCAAAAACAATTTGAGCACTATCCAACTATGAGCATGCTAGATGAACTCAAACATATGTTTGAGAAGCCACCAACAGCTGAACTGTATGAACTAATTGAAAAGGTTCATAGCTGCAAGCAGGAGGTTGGTAAATCTGTCTCCGGCCACGTCCTCGAGATGAAACATCACTTGGACCAATTGGAGAAGCTCGGCTGTGGTTACTCCCAAGATGTGTGTGTCGGCCTCATCAATCACTCCCTTAATCAGGAACGATTTGGTGATTTTGTGCGACAATATAACATGCATTGCATGGGGAAGACAGTGAATGAGTTACATGCAATGCTTGTAGACTTCGAGAAGAGATTACCAAAGAAGGCTCCTACACCTGATGTACTAGCAATACAAGGTGGTAGGGTGAATAAGCCAAAGCCGTAAGCAGATAAGAAAGGGAAAGGAAAAGGAAAAGGGAAACAAGTTGTCAACCCACCAGCTCCTAAGAAGAACCCTGCAAAGAAAAAGGAGAATCCTAAGAAGGATTCAGCTTGCCACCACTGTAACTCACCAGGTCACTTGAAGCGGAACTGTCCAGTTTTTCTGGATGAGTGCCTTCAGAATAAAAATAAGATGGTGCCTTGCTCATCAGGTATTTTTATGTTTGAATTATTTTCTTTTCCTCATAAGCAAAATTCCTGGATTTATGATACAGGATGTGGTACTCACATCTGTAATACATCGCAGGGACTTAGAGGAGCAAGGAAGCTGACCTGTGGAGAAAGATACTTGTACGCTGGAAATGGAAAACGTTCAGTTGTCGAAGCCATAGGGACTTTTTATTTAGTGTTGTCTTCGGGCTTAATTCTTGAACTAAATAATTGTCATTATGCACCCTCCATTGTTAGGGGTGTTATTTCAGTTTCTTTGTTAAAAGATATTGGTTTTATGCACACTTTTACCAGTTATGGAATTTCAGTTTCTTTTATTAATATTTTTTATTTTAATGCAATTCCTATACTTGGTGTGTTTGAAATTGATATGGATGGTTGTGTATCCAATAGAAATAATTCGTTGTATAGCATTAGCAATAAGAAGAGCAAGTCGAACTGTGACTCTTCTTATCTTTGGCATTGTCGCCTTGCCCATATAGGCAAGAAACGCATGGAAAAGCTGCAACACGAAGGGCTTTTACAAAAGGTCGATGATGAATCATTTGACAAATGCGAGTCTTGCATAGCTGGGAAGATGGCAAGGAAACCTTTTTCACCACAAGTGGAAAGGGCTTCTGATCTACTTAAATTGATACACACTGATGTGTGTGGTCCACTTAGACATGTGTAAAAACGTGGTGCTACCTACTTCTTAACCTTTACGGATGATTTCAGTCGTTATGGTTATGTTTATTTACTTAAACATAAACATGAAGTCTTTGAAACATTTATGGTTTTCAAAAGTGAAGTAGAATTACAACCCGGTAAGAAGATTAAAGCTCTTCGATTCGATAGAGGTGGTGAATATATAAGTCAAGAATTCAAAGATTACTTAGCTGAGTGTGGAATTATCCAGCAGCTCACATCTCCTTATACTCCACAACAAAATGATGTATCTGAAAGGAGAAATCGTACTTTACTTGACATGGTACGATCAATGTTTGAACTTACAACTCTTCCTTTTACTTTTTGGGATTATGCCCTTGAAACTGCTATTCGCATTTTGAATATGGTTCCAACGAAGAAGGTTGTTAAGACTCCATATGAAATATGGACAGGAAAAGCTCCCAACTTTTCTTACTTAAAGGTCTGGGGATGTGAGGCGTTTGTTAAACGTGAATCACCAGATAATCTTCAACCCAGATCTGTTAAGTGTATCTTTATAGGATACCCTAAGGAAACTATGGGTTACTACTTCTACTACCCAGCTGAGAACAAAGTCATAGTGGCTAGGTATGGAGATTTCTTTGAAAGGAATCTCATATCTCAAGCACTCAGTGGGAGAGTATATGCTCTGGAATATGATCAAGAAGATACAACAACTGCTGAAAATACTAGCCAACTTCAAGAAGAGCCTGAAAGCTTAGGCGCTCCTCCTGAAGTTGTTCCCATTCGTAGGTTTGAAAGGACTATACGTGCACCTGACATTCTATGTCTTAACGTAGAGGTGGAGGAAAATATGGTTGGGGATCTTAATGAACCCGCCAACTATAAGGCTGCCATGGCTGATCCTAAAAAGGATAAATGGCATATTGCTATGAATAGGGAAATGCAATCCATGAAAGATAATGATGTCTGGATTGAAGTTGACCTTCCTCGTTGGAAGTAAGTGGATCTTCAAGAAGAAAACTGACATGGATGGCAATGTACACACCTACAAGGCTCGTCTGGTAGGTAAAGGTTTTACTCAAACTTGTGGCCTTGATTACGAGGAGACATTCTCTCCTGTAGCAGACATAAGAGCTATTAGGATTCTCATAGCCATAGTTGCACACTATGACTATGAGATTTGGCAAATGGATGTCAAAACCACATTTCTGAATGGTCGTCTAGATGAAGACATCTATATGGCATAGCCTGAGGGGTTTGTGAATCCACTATTTCCTAACCGTGTATGCAAGCTTAAAAGGTACATTTATGGACTAAAGCAAGCATCAAGGCAATGGAATAAAAGATTTGATGGAGAAATAAAAAAATTTGGATTTACTCAGAATCTTGATGAGCCATGTGTATATCACAAAGCTAGTGGGAGTCATGTTACTTTCCTTGTTCTATATGTCGATAACATATTAATCATGGGAAATCATATACCAAGTCTAAACGAGGTGAAAGCCTATCTTGGTAAATGTTTCTCGATGAAGGACTTAGGGGAAGCAGCATACATACTCGGAATCAAGATCTACAGGGATAGATCAAGGCGGCTAATTGGTTTAAGCCAAAGTGCTTACATTGACAAAATGTTGAAGAGATTGAATATGCAAAATTCCAAGAAGGGATTTTTGCCGATGCAAGTAAGTCATGGTTTGATCAGCCAAGGTTGTGCTTCAACACCTGCATAGGTGGAGCGTATGAAGAGAGTTCCTTATGCTTCGGCTATAGGATCTATCATGTATGCGGTGTGATGCACAAGGCCTGCTGTGGCATTTGCTCAAAACCTGACCAGTCGGTATCAACAGAATCCGGGTGAAATTCACTGGACTGCTGTTAAACATATTCTCAAGTACCTTAGGGCTACAAGAGATATGTTCATAGTGTATGGGGAAATCCAGAAGCAGAACTGTCTGTTACAGGTTACTGCGATGCATCCTGGAAGTGTGACAAAGATGATACGAAGTCTCAGACGGGTTACATATTTGTCATCAATGGAGGTGTTGTGGATTGGAAGAGCAAGAAACAGACAACACTTGCGATGCCTGCTACTGGAAGTGAGTACATAGCGGCGTCTGAGGCTACCATGGAAGTTGTTTGGATAAGGAAGTTTGTTTCGGGGCTTGGTGTTATGCCGTCGATTGAAAATCCTATTAAAGTATATTGCAACAATTCTGCTGCAATTACTTTTGCCCATGAACCTGGAGTCATGAAAGGGCACCAGACACTATCCTAGACAATATCACTATGTTCGAGAGCAAGTCGAGATAGGTGAAATTGAGTTTTTCAAAGTTCACACAGATGATAACCTAGCAGTTCCTTGGACGAAGGCCTTACCTGGTGAAAAACTTAATCATTTGTCTGATAAGTTTGGACTTCGTTTAGCTAGTAGTTTCATGCCCATCTGTGACTAAGTATTTTAGATAAAAGGATATTGTAAACATTATTATTGAAATGAAATAAAGTATTTTTTTTATGTTTATTATTCATTTATTATGATGTTATACTATATTTGAATGTTTAAATCCTTGAATAACTTAAGTTATTCTAAATAGTCCATTGTCAATCAATAACATGGGAATGATATTGAATTAAGACAAATTTGAGTATTAGGTAGAATATACTTGAAAGTATATTGATGCGTAGCATGACTAATTTCAGATGATATTCAATGAATTGAGTATAGGAGTTATCCCACCAACATGATGATACTTTATGGATCTTAGTCATTAAGTAAATCATGAATATTTATCCTCTGACTTGAGATACCAGAGATATGTCATGGATGTAGTGCATTTCTGTGAAACAATCTAACGCTATACGTAACTGGTAGTTATATGGGGTTGTTTTCAGAAGTGTTGCGAAATTTATGAATCCTGCTCGTAGTCAAAACGGTTTCCTTCAAATTTATTTTGAAGTATAATACTGTTGGGGCCCTCGTAGGGTTGTCAAGATGTTTGCATGGCCATGACCAAGGTCTTCTGGAATATGTTCAGAAGAATTGGTAATCTTGATCAATCATATAAAGCGAGAAACATAATAGTTAATTAAGAAATGAGTGAGATCCAAACATGGTATTAGAAACCAAATGATGATTATGATGATAAATCATCAAAATTTATTTTTCTCTAGAAAACCATACACGAGTTGTACTGGGGGCATTGGCGTGTTGCTAGACGCTAACCAATGTCATTACACGTTTTGTAAACATATCCAAGTGAGAGTCGTTGAAAATGTATATATTTATAAAACCGTGAATGTCCGGATTCGAACTCGTGACCACGGGATTGCATACATTAGCGAATGAGAATTAAAGTTAATAATTAATGTTAATGATTACGATTAATTATTACACGTAAAGTCCGTCTAACGATCGTTAAGTATTTAACGGAAATGACTAACGATCGTTAAATGTAAAAAGGAGAGAATATATGGTGAATATCTTAAAAATGGAAAAGATTCGGGTTCCCCTTTTCTTCTCTAAAGGTGGCCGGCCAAGGGGGCATTCCAAGCCCAAAACCCTAACTTTTCCTACAAGTTTTTCATTCACTATATATACAAAGGCTAGGGTTAAATGTTTTTCATAACTTTATGCATTGAATTAACCCCTGATCTTTCCCTCTCCTCTCTTGCTTACACTCGGCCGAACCCCCCCTCCAAAAGGGTGTTTTGGTTTTGTTTTTCACTAAACAAAGGCTTGTGTTAGATCTAGCAATAAATTTTATTCGCGGTTAATTCGTGTGTACAAAACTGTGGTAGTAAGACACTATTCTTACACCAATTGGTTTGAGTTGTAAAACGGTAAGGGACAAATCTTTAAACCACTTCACATCAATTGAAGAGATCTAACCATTTGCAAGAGGTACGTTATGCATTCTTTTAGTTAATTAATTATTGTTATGATTCTAAGTCTCCCGCTGTGTACTCTGTGGTGTCTATATGATTTTATTGGTTTTCATATATCTTTAACTCAGAAGTGTCCTCATGCAATGTCATCAACTCACACTTCTAAACCAAATATTTTAATCTCTTTCTACTAAATCTATGAAAAGTAGCAAAGATTCCTCAAAAGAGATTAAGAAATCCTTAATTCTAAAAACGCCCCGTTTACCTTTTCATTCCACATATAGATATAACGATTAAGCACATTCCATTCGAGTGACGGTTTGTTGAACTTTCATGTCAATTGATAACTCCAACATTTTTCAAAAGACATTTTAGGATCACAGAGTAGGAAACACAACTCAGCGAGAAGTGACTATACGGATAGAATTCATCGTGCCTGATTTTTCACGAGTTCCCAAACTAAGCGTAAAATCAAAATCACAGCTAGATATGACTTTAGATGCTAACACTACCCATGGAAGTTACTTGTGTGATTACCTCTTGCTCCCATTTTCCTATTTTCCTCTATTTATTTTATTTTTGGTGAGAAATGAATTGCTTCATATTTTCTCGTTTCGATAAGTTTTAGGCTGATAAAGATATGAAGTTCAGAACGCTAAGTAGTTTCCAAACCTTCCCTCGAAAACCGTTGCCAACAAGAATGAGGTCCACATCAAGGTCCTAATTTTGCACGATTTAGGGAGACGTGCTTTTTATTTCAACCGAAACAACTCATCTACGAGTCCAGAGACAGAGGCTTTATTTAGATATCCTCCGGAGTCGAAGTTTAGCTTAACATTATCTCAGCACATTTGCATTTTTGCAACTTTAGCCCTCGGTCTTTTCAACCACTAATTCAACGGAATTACCGTTTTATCAGAAGTCTTATTATGACTTTGGAATTTTCTCCAACCTTTTTGAAGTCCATGACAACGGGGGTACCGTCAGACATAGAAAACTTTTATGGATTTGTATTTTCACATTTATACTTCTGAGCTTTATTTCACGTTAATATTTGCCAACCTCCGAGTCCCACGGCTTTTATAACAATAGAAACAATAGCAGCAAACTATCAAGAATCAGTTGTCTATTACACCGCAACATTGACAGTACCTTGATGTGTACCCAACTCTCATAAGCAAGGATTCTCTCAAGAATGAGTAAAAACTAATTATCGCCCAAAACCTAACATCTTTAATTATTTTTACACATATATGGGGTGAAACAATTTTGTGGGAGCAAAAAGCCACAAGTACCTTCGATGAGCTCTAAAGAGAACCAACTACTCCACGCTCAGCATCTAAATTCATAAATAACTCTATCATTTCTCGATCTCCGCAAATTTAAAATCTCAAATAATGAGATCCGCGAATGCTTAGCCGATAATTTAGCCCTTGCAAATTAAAGTCAATCATGGGAACTTGCGAACTCTTTGCTTGGTTAAGCTAGAATTCGCGTTTTATAGCTCCTTGTTTGAAAAACTAGCGAAAGCTTTTGATTATCAATGGTTAAGGGAACAAGCTAGGGCTCAACACACCCGGTAAAGTCAAAATTCTATACCTACCCTTATCAGCGGAAAGTCAACAAGGTGTCAAAACATATACATTAATTTAGCAAATGTTTCGTCTAATGAAATCAAATTATGCATATTTAAAGTCAATTAGGGAAACTTGAAAATTCTTGGCCTTGTGAGCTAGAATTCGCATTTTATAGCTTCTTGTCTAAGAGACTAGCAAACTTTTCAATCAAAAAGACTTAACAAAAGCTTCAAAAATTTTAAATTTTTCACAATTTTTGCACAATTTTTGACATTTTTATAAGGAAAAACGGAGTTGCACGAGTACACGGAAAAGTGCTAGGCAAAAATCTAATCGAAAGATTACCCACCCCAGACTAGAATCAAACATTGTCCTCTATGTTTAAAGGTAAGGGTCATCTACGCAAATCTAAAGCCATTGAATAGGTATGCAAATAGATAAACGATAAACGATAAAGATTTTGGATATCGGATTTCCATTAGAGCATCGAAACATGAATCTCGAGTGGAAAAAAGACAAAACTTCGAGCACGAGAGTCTTCATGAATCGAGTAAAATCTTGGACATAAAAAACACACGAAACATGAGAAATAGAAGAGGAGAACCTCCTTGCGTCACTTATTAGAAATAAGAAAGAAGATAGAAAAGATAAGCATGAGGTGCCTCTCACGAAGTGCTACAATTTTTTTCAACGAGTCGCTAGCCTGACTCATCCCCGAATTCATTTGTCCTTGGGGAAGAAAATGGTAAAGATACCAGGGTCAAAGATGGTGTCCTCATTCCCGAGGGAATGAGAATGGGTGGGTTGGGTGGGGAAAATGTCGGGCATAAGCACATAAGGGATAACTCCCCCAAACTCACATATGGCATATCATGAAAGAATGATCCATCATCCGACGGTTTAGTGGGAGGACAAAGGGATGAGGGATCAAAATGAGAAAACTCCAAAGAAGACGGGAGTCCATGGTGTAGAATAATGCTTGAAAACTCAGTGGTGAAGGCATCCTTTGGAGGATCCTTATCTCGGAAAACTTTTTCAACATAAGCTCATCTATGATGAATATCCCGGGATTAAAAACTTTATCTTCACATGTGGGCTCATCGGGATAAGTGATGGTGGACTCATTAGAGAGAGGAGAGTCAAGCAATCCATCACATAAAAAAATATCCCCCTCGGGGTCATTTACAGCATCCTCAATACCTAGCGGTATTAGGTCATCAATAGTAAGGAATGAGTCGGCGTCCTCTATGATCGGGTCATTTGTCGAAGTATCAGAAATCTCGTTCATCGCCTTGCTCAAATCAACCTCAAAGTATAACCGCTCATAAATCAGAGGATAAACATCTGTAGTAGTAAGACTGCCATTATCTTTAACGGAGATATGAGGTGAACTTGAACTATCTTTAAGGGATTCAATCTTGGAAATGAGAAGATGAACATTCAACAATGTTTGACGTAGTGCTTCATCCTCGATCTGTATATCATCAGGCTCAATCTCTACATCTTCTGGCTCAAAATTTTTTTCTTTCTCTATGTTGACGGGCTCAGAAGATAACTCGTCGACGTAATCGATGTCTCCATAAGAATCATTATCGAAATCGGAGGACACCTCAACATGATCGTTCGAGATAACAAGAGAAGGCTCATCACAAATATCGTCAAAAAAACCTCGGACTCTCTTGGGATTGGGTCAAGGATCTCAACACTAGACGATTCCGTTTCCGAAATAGTGCTAAGATGCTCATCCCCCATTATGAGAGAGTCAACGGATTCAACAATTTTCGGCGAACATTTTGAAGATTCCGGAGGTGGGACAAGTGGTGTGCTCAGAGAGCTAGGAATTTTAACCACTTCCGTTATGGTCTCCGGTTCTTGCTCTTGATAAACGTGAGAATTAGAGATCATTTTAAGCTCAGCATGATGTTTTGTTTTGTAACTCGACAAACTAACGGTGAATCATGAACGATTAGGATCGATTCTAGATGTTTTAGGATTGGAGTTTAGAGTACAAACGGGAGTCACCGTAGGTTCAGAAATATGTTCCATCTCCCTCACCGGAGAGGGAGTAGGAATCAAGGGTTCATCCATCTTATGTTTCAAAATTTTTGACAATGCTTTAAGTTTTTCCATGTTGTTGATAAAAGCACGACGTTCAAAGAAATCTTCTCCATAACTCTCGGTTGGTTCTTCGGGTAGCTCCGAAATGGTGTGATCGTCTTCCACCATTTGAACGGGTTCTTCATTATTAGCATTATTTCGAGCTTGAATCTGACTAAAGAGAGTTCTACACATGTTTTCAATATTTTTTTGATGTTGATTAAATTTTTCTTCATACTCGATGAAAACATCCCCGAAACCCCCGGTGGGTTCTTCCAACATAAAATCATAAGTGAATGAATTTTTTATTTTAGAACACATACAAAGTTCGCGACTAAATCCACACACCTTGCAAAAACACCGTTCACAAAGTGAACCATCTCTTAACAAATCTCCACAATTAAAGCAATAATATGCCTCCATCTCATAGTGTGGGGGATGGTTAGAGAAATTGGTTGTTTCATTGTAGGGATTTTGGCCATAGAAAAACCCGTTACCTGTACTTAGAATGTTACAACCGGGACAATTTCCACCATTTGGAGGTCCCCCATACCATTCACAACCATATTGGTGAAACGAAGACATAAGAAGAATTAAACGGAAAGAGGATAATAGAAATAGAATTAAATGATCGAGAGGATAACGAAGATAGAATTAAACGGTTTAAGAGGGTAAAGAGAAAAATAATTGACGGTTTAGAGGATAAAGACGAATATTTTTGGGTTTTGATAAATAGAAAACATAAAAGGAAAACAATTTTTGATTATTTTTTTGACACTTTAGGAAAAGTGTTTATGATTATTTTATTTTTGTATTTTTATAATTTTATGAAAAGTATTTACAAAAGCGAGGGAACTCCAAGGAGGAGGGTCTTCAAACACCAAACTTCAAACTCCGAAACAAAAAATCGCTAACACACCTCCCCGGCAGCGGCGCCATTTTTTGATTTGACAATTTTATTACATATAATTTATCGGAAGTACGGAACTCCCGGGTCGTTCTCCCAACGAGGGTGAAATGGATGTTGATTTGTCGTTTGAAAGTTACGGTGGTTTGAATGAATAAAGAGAATTTGGATTTTTGATTCTTAAAATAGAAAACGTAAATAAGAAAGCAACAATTAAGCATGTAAAACAAGAAAGCTAAACACAAAAAAGCAATTACGCAAATTAAACTAAAAACGCTTAAGCTTATAGGTTTTTTTTATTAATTAAAATGATAATGGTTAAAGCAAAGACAATAATAAAACTAGTAGCAAGTAAATAAACTAAAGTTAACGATAAAAGATAACAACTAAAAATAACGAACTAAATTATGCTAAGCAAGCGAATAAGAAATATATGATGAAAAGATATACTTGTTAAGCAAATTATCAAGATCCTTAAGTGTGGTTTATTATTTCAATTAAGTCCTTTATTGGTGAATTAATATCTTTTACAAATAATTATTTTCTCACAACAATTTTTCATAAAGAGATATCAATATCTAGATAAAAACCCAATTATTTTCACGGCTTTTGCCCGCTTAAACAACCAAAATTTCAATCTAAATAACTTAAAATTACTAACCAATATATTTTCTAACTTTTATAAAACCACACTTAATTCACGGAATAATCTACTCAACAAGTATATAAAAAGTCTACTCACTAAGCATAGCAAACCAACACATAGCAATTAATTCAATAAAAATAAACATAACTATTACACTAAAATTAATAACTACTAAAGATTCAAAAAGTAAAGAAAGTAAAACTCGAATGATGAAACAAGAGGAATAAAACCACCCGATCAAATAAGCACAAATTAACACAAAAGTTTATAACTTTATTAATCTTATCCACTGATTAGTAAGTAAAGTTCAAAACTTTATTCACCAACAAGCTTAAAAATTACTAAAGTTTCAAACTTTATGTATTAAAAATGCTTAAAGACCCTGAAGCTCCGGCCTAGCGGTAGATCGTGATAAGAAATCAAAGAAAAACAAGAACTTTATTAGAGGTTAGCAATAATAAGCACTAATACTAAATGTAAATAAGCTAAAAGTGATCTAAAAATTAAAAAGATTTAAACTTTATAACTAAAAACTATTATATCTAAGTCCACCCGAAGCTAAGTTGTCCCATCCAAAGATTAGACGCGAATCGGGTATATTTAAGGACTAGATCTACATGAACAAGCTATTAAATAGCTTATTGTTCAATAAAAACTCAAAAAGTTGTAAACTTTTTATGAGAAACTTGATAAAACTAATAGATCTAATTGATAAGCTATATAAAAAGCTAAAAAAATAAAGAAATGTGCTCTCAAACTTGAGATGTCAAGGCTTATTTGCAAAATAAGCCGAGCTGAACAAGCTCATGCATCTCTTTTGTTGTTTGAATTGAGCTAGAGGATGAAGAAGAGAAGAGATAATAAGACATAATAAGCTAAAATTTATAAAAATGTAAAAATTTTATAAAATAAGTGAAATAAAAACTATTTATGAAAACTAAAAAAGAAAGTTTTATAGAAGAAAAACCAATACAAGAGCTTAATGGATAAGCTTATAGAAAAAGCTAACCCAAAAAGCAAAACCTAAATAAGTTATAATAAGCTAATAAGCTAATATAACTTAATAGGTAAGAAAAGAAAATAAAGAAAGAGATGAGAGAAAGAAATAAGCACTTAAGGCTGCATGCAGTAGGCTCGATCTCCAGTCGATCGTGGGTGTAGGGCGATCGATTTCTAATCGATCCCCTTATTGTGGAAGTACTCGATCGCTACAAAAAGAAAGGGAGTTGGTCGTCTGGTCGATCGAATAAACTTTGGTTTTGTGTGTGTGTTAATTATTATAAAAGGTATTTTTGTGGGGTATATTTTTTATAGTGTAGGTCACGTTACTGGGGCATCCAATCGCCTGAAGGTCGCTGGAGAGAGAAAGCTGACGTGGCAGTGAAAAGTAAGGGGATTGAATCCCCTTACTGGGGAAGCCTAAGTAAACCATAAACATAACTTTTATTATTAAGCAAAAAAGGTTTAATACTACAAGAAAACAGGGCTTTACCCACGAAAATTACCCACGAACATTGATACGTAGGTATTTTCCCTCATATTGCCCATTGGTTACCCACAATTAGCGAAACCAAAGTCTAGAATAAATTTCCCTCGATTTTCCCATAATTTTACCCATAAATTTACCCACTAAATAATATATCGTGTGTAGTTTGTGGTTAAATGATTCCCGCCAAAATATTTCCCACATATTACACACAACTTAATTATCATGGGTAGAGTCATGGCTAATTTTGTGGGTAAATTTTTTTTACCCACAGACTACACATATCTGTTGTATTCATTGGTAATATTTGTGGGTAGTTTATGGGTAATATTTATACTTGTAGCTTTTCACAAACCCGTTTTCCCGTTTAACATCTCGAGTGTAATTTACGTGGCTAAATTTACATTACCCATTTATCAGACTCATCCTTTGCGCTCGTGGGTAATTTGGTGCGTGTAATTTGTGGGTAAGAATATGCCCATGATTATGGCAATGGTTAAATTTTGTGCCTAAATTATTTTGCTCATTTTTACCTACATGAATTTTTGTTAACCGCTATTTGCACACTATTTAATGTTCATTGGTATTTTTGTGTTATTTATGAATAAATATTATTATGTGTTTTTTTCTCCGATCATGATTCTGATTCTATGATGGTTTTTACTATGTGATTATTCTCTTTCTATGCATTTCTATGAGTATGGACTAAATAAATAACAAATGCACACACCGAGAGTTGAGGTTGAATATGTATATAACATGGCGATCTGTATTGAATATGAAATATCACCGGTTGGAAGACTAGAACCTTAGCTTACCACTACATGAACATTCTATCGATTGACCCGCACACTAAATTCTCATATCAGCTCTCGCAACATAAAATTTTAGCTTGTAAAAACTTCAGAAAATCGGGGATCAAAAAAGTATGAACTATTCAAAATTTATATCTAAGATGACACTCGGAAAAAGTTATTAAGTTAGCATACCTGTAGGTTAAAAACTATATATACATGCCAATACGTCTCTCAGAAGCCTACTTCTCCAAAATATGTAACAAAGAATGAATGGCTAACTAACCACTGAAATACTTAAACACGGGCGTAGTATTCAAAGGTGCATAAAGGTTGTTGAAACCCATAGGAACCGGTGAATGTTAGCTTATAATGCTATACCCGTGATACTGCAGAATATCAATAGCAGTGCTGACAATAAACGTAACAACATAAATAGCAACATACAGAACAATACATTGTTATTAAGAGTTTGCTTCAGACAGATGACATTTTGTAACATACATTCATTTACCTGCCATTGCTAGTGATTGACTTTTGTTTCTGCTTTATTCTTTGTTATTCCACTTAACAACTCATTAATTATTCTTGTTGAGAAGGCCTGCATTTATTTAATGGTAAGTTTGTTTGTTATGCTTATCAGGATAATGTGTTGCGATAGAGGGAAGAGCGTGAGGCAAATCATGAAGTAGGCGAGTCATCCCAATTGGTGAATGAATCAGCACTTTATTATGAGGCGGTCGGAGGCGTGAAGAAAAGAAATGTGTATGGTCTTGGCTCACAAGCATTTGCTTATTATCCGAATCCCGCCAATAGAACTTCAGCAGCTAATATGCCACATGAACCTTTGGAGAACAAGTACATGGAAATGGAGAGAAAGTTGACTCGCAAGATCGGTAAGCAACAACAAATCCTTGAGCTCTTGTGTAGTCATCTTGAGATTCCTGTCCCAAGTACTGAGAGTGACACCGAAGACAACAATGAAACAGATACTGTGGGGGGACCTCAAAACCAAAACACTAGCAACTCTGAGGAGCATGAAGTCTAGTAGATGATCATCACAGCCTTAGGGCATTGAGAAACCTGAGTTTATTTATTTTTTGTTTGTCTGGTAGGTTCAGGCCTATTATGGTTTGCATATCTTAGGTTGCAGTTTGCTTTATTTTGGATAATTTTGGTTGTTGGTTCCTTTCGGATATTTTATGTTTATGTTAAGTTTAATAAAGTTGGTTTATGTTTGTTATATTGTCAGAAATATGAGGTGCCTAATTTACATTTTACAGCTCTTTCAAAATTTACTAAATTTACAAATATACAGATATTTCATATAAATTCTAATCAAATCGTTTTTCAAAAATTCCCACAAATTTTTACTAGTACCTTTTGTGGTTAATATTACCCACCAATTATTGTGGGTAAACTTCGAATATTACCCTTTGCTTTCCTACCAATTATTGTGGGTAAAATTCTAATATTACCCTTGGCTTTTTCACATTTAAATATCCGTGGTTAAGTTTACCCATAAACTGTCATGGGTAAAACGGAAAATTTTACCATTGGATATTTACACACGACTATATCGTGGGTTATGTGTACCCTTGAATTACCCTCAAAACTTTTTGCGAGTATTTTGGTGGTAATGTAAAAAATCCCATGAAACATTTTACCACCGATTTAATGAACACACCCACGGATTATGTGCTGGCTAAATATACCCATAGATTACCCACAAGACAATTGTGGGTATTTTCGTGGTAGCTTAGAAAATCCCGTGCAACATTTACCCACAGATTGAATGAAAATGCCCACAAACAATTTCGTGGTTAACATTACCCACATGTCGAAAAAATCGTGGCTAGTCAATTACCCTCGAAGGTTTTCCCCATTAAAACATAATCATGGATAATCCGTGGGTATTCATCAATTACCCACGAATTTGGCCCTTTTACCCACAAAATATGTCCGTGGCTATTCGCCTGAATTCTTGTAGTGTACAAATAAGCACTTCTAAATAAGCTAGAAGATAAGCTAAATAATACAAAGCTTAAAAGATTAAAAGCTAAAATATAAATGCTAAACAATAAGAGTGTGTGAAAAATAAATTGTGACTGTGTTTTCTTTTGGATCTGGAGCTCATCTTGTATTTATATCAATGGTCTTTGTTTCCGACCAAACTAATGACATTTTCCCTAAGAATTTCTTCTCACTTTCTATAGATGGGATGCATTTCAAAGAGTTCCATTTGAAAGGGATCACGATGAATAAGCTCTTTGTTGCGGTTGAAGCGAGATTGGTCAGCTCTAATTTTGAATATGGTGTCTCGAACAATTGCGGGGTCATCAAGAGGAGTGCGGTAGATTGGTTTGGAATCTAGTGCAAAGGATTGTGTGGATATTGCCCAATCTTGGGAGTACATACAAATTCCTTCACAAGGAATGCGGAGGATTTGTGCAAATGTGTTGAGGGGTAGAGTAAAGTTTTGATTGTTGATTATAAAAGCGATTGAGATGCTATCATCACTATTTCGAATGATCCTAACGCTTTTGTAGAATTCAAAGATGAAAACCGTACAAATTTGTTCATCAATATTTAGGAGACAATCAAAGTTGATTATAGAGAAGACTTGACGAATGTCGGTATTTTCAAGGAAACATTCCTTGACCACACGACCTTCGTGGATAAGTCATTTTTCAAGTCTTTTGAAGATTTTACGATCGGTTTTTGAAAACCCCCTTTTTCGATAGTATTGGGTGAGGTAGTGGACGGTATCAGCTTTAGGCATGGTCGGTCCTAGAAAAATAAATATTCCAATTAGGTAAAATTTGTTGAGATGGGTTTATGGTTTGGATTTGTATTAAAAATGTTGTAAGCACAATGCAATCTTAGTTATGCGAAAAACCTTTTATAGTGATCAATTTTGCAAAACCTAATTTTATCAATTGAAAAACAAAAACATAAACCCTAGGATGAGGATGATGAAGATTAGAACATATGAGTGTAATTACTTTCAATGATGTTCTAGAGGAAGATTCTTGAGGATATGAAGCCCTATGGAGATGAAAGCAACAATTGGGTCGTTTTTGTGTTTTGTGAGGAGAGGAAAAAGAGTGGAATTGGTAATGAAAAACGTATAGTTTCTTTCTGTTACACAGTTCCCCCGGATCCCTTGTAATTGGGATCCGGCTAGTACAACTTGAGGGATCCGGCTACTGTGGACAGAAAGAGGGTGTTTGGCGTAATTTTTGTAATAAGTTATACACTAGCTTATGGGAAAAAAATAGCTTTTGGGGTTCCTAATTGAATAGACGTTTGGTCAACGGGTTTTGATAGGTTAACTATCAAGGATCTATATGTGACGCCGGCGTTGGTTTGATGATTTTTGGACAATCAAGGAGGAATACTATTTCCGATGATGAGTAGGTCTGGAAAGTGGCGAAAAGAGACTTTTAAGAGACTAGTAATTATTAACGAAAAAAAAATATATTATCAACATATCTATGTAAACGTAGACAAAATAATTAGTGGGTAAGTGAACATACCTCTAAACTCTTGATATGGTTTATGGAGACTATAAATTAGAAATACTTCATGAGCCTTTTAAAGTAATCTGTTGTACTTAGAATTAGTAAGTTGCGATTACTTTTAGGTTCTTCCTTGAGGGTTGACTTCATTCTTCTTTGAATAGAAATGAAGACTTTGGAGAGATCCTAACACGAAGATTTCTTAAAAAAAATGTTAGAATAATCTATCACTATCCAACATAAAAGAAACAATTTTTTTTAAAATTTCCTTCTTTGTAGTTTTCAATCGTACACGGATCGTATCAAGTTTTTAAAGTACAACATACTCTAAGAAACTTGGTAACGGAGCTCTGATGCCAATTGTGGAAAACTAAATGGGGGGGGGGGTTGAATAGCTTTACCGATTAAAACTTTGTTTTAAAATATTTAGATCGACTTATGACAATCTATTTAGATGTGTATGTTGGACGTTGATAGATAAATATGTAAGTATGTAAATGTAAAGGTAAAGAGTAAGAAACACAAAACCACGACACAAGTATTTATAGTGGTTCGGCTACAAGGACACCTTCCTTGCCTTACTCCACTTCCCGAGTCACCTACTCGAGGGTTTGTAATCACTACACGACACCACTCCTTATGGCGGAGAAGCCTTCAAAACTTCGCCTACTCTTTTTCCGGTACTAGGCTAGCCACCGGGTTCTTCCACAAGGTAGAACCATACCTATCACAACGTCGCGTACACTTTATCCGGTACAAGGCTAGATACCGAGTCCCATTACAAAGGAGGAACTACTCCCAACACTACATAACACCTATTAAAAGGACACCCACTCCTTATTACAACATCATCAAGGATATCAATATCCTTGGATACAACCTATCTCTATTTGTACATCGATGCACCTCATCGATTATACACCCTTGGCATCTTTTACTAATGCCACTTGACTTGACTTCTTGGCATCCTTCACTAATGCCCTTGACACAGACGTTTGACACCTTTCACTAATGCCTTTGTCTTGACTCCTTTGGCATCCTTCACTTATGTCCTTGACAAGGACGTTAAGCACCTTTCACTAATGCCTTCGTCTTGACTCTTTCGGCATCCTTCACTAATGCCTTTGACACAACACTTTTAGGGAGGAAGAAAGAACTATCAACAAGAGAACCTCAGTGGTCTTGATGATGACGAAGCATGGAAACTCATGGACTTGAGCTTGCTCGACTTCAAGAGGTGGTGGTCTCGCCTTTAAGAGGAACCTAGAGAATCACACAAAAACAAACACAAATTTACATAGATAGATACTTAGGATCTGAGGTTAGAAGGTTTACAATACTAGGAGAAAGTATGTGTGGGAGTGGCCACCCAAAATGAAGACATGGCTCACTATTTATAGAAGAAAATAAGCTAATGAAGACATACCCATTATGACTTATGCATGATGTCATGCAATGGGTTATGGGTTATGGACTATGCTCCATGGGTATGGGTCATGGACTTTGGGTTTTACCCAATTACATTCAATGTATTTAGTCAATAAATACTTTAACTTCTACCCATTCTATTACCTATTATAATACATACTAGTTATGTATATATCTTCCCAATATGTAAACACTAGTCGTTGTACATATGTATTACTAAATCATAAAATCACTTTTACTTGTTTAGTGTTTTATGTGAAAACGTAAGTGTGTTAGTAAACTATTAGCTCAAACCATTTACGTATTTTATTTTTTTCTTTAAAATGATCTTACGTTTGTTATCGACAAAACATTAGAAGATCGTAAAATATAAATAAACGTTTTTACTGCTTATTTGTATTAACACATTTTCTTCATATATTCACTCCTTTTCGTCCAAATAAGCATCATTCCAGCATTTTGCCTCCAAGAGACTTAAAAGTGAAAAGAAACAAAATTAAGCAGTAACGGATATAAAAGTGGGCGATTTAAGGGCTTAAATGACCCCTTAAAAACGTACGTTTTAAATCATTATCATATATATATTTTCATATATACAACCATGTATAAACCAGCTTAAAATAATAAAAAAGCTCGAGCCTAGTGTGATCAACGAGATTTCAAGCTTTATTTTATTCAACGCCTTTTATAAGTTAGTCGAGCCCGAGCCTAGCTTGATCTTTTGAAAATTTTCACGAGCCGACCTCGAGCTCAAAATGTGAGGCTCGAAATGAGATCGAGCTCGAGCTTTATATATATTTACGAGCCAAGCTCGAGCTCTGGCAGGATCGGGCTCGACTAAGATCATTTTACCTCTAGAAAAGTGCTTAAACCAGCAACTTAAGTTGAACCAAAAATATCATATTTAAATATTATATATACTACTTGTAAAACATTTAGCACCCTCTCTCCTAATTTTTTTTAAGATATCATTAATGTGTTTTTTAGGCATTATAATTTTTAATGCATAATATACACAATACATAGCTTTTGCTAATTTATCTTTCATAACATTTTAATGCTTCATTTATTTTTTCTTTTTGAATTATTATAATTTTAATGCAAAAATGCACATATAAATGAATATGATTTAAAAATGCATGCAAAACTACAAAGTTTCAAAACTATTGTTATGTCGTAAAAGTGTTTCGAGAACCAATCTAAATAAATTTTGAATTATTTTAAATAAAATTAACCACAAAAGTATAAAACGGTTTTTTGTAAAAATCGGGACAATTTTTTTGAAGACAAATGATGCATAGATGTAAATTCACAAGTGATAATTTATTTGATTTTTATACATATTACACACATCTATATCTATACTACTAATAAAACATTTCACACCCTCTGTTTTAAATTTTTCTTAAGATGTCATTAACGCGTTTTTTAAGCATTACAATTTTTAATGCATAGTATACACAATACATAGTTTTTACTAATTTATCTTCCACAACATTTTAATGCTTCATTTATTGTTTCTTTTTGAATATGTATAGTTTTAAAGCAAAAATACACATATAAATAAATATGATTTTAAAATGCATGCAAAACTACAAAGTTCCAAAACTATTGCTATGTCGTAAGAGTGTTTCTAGAACCAATCTAAATAAATTTTGAAATATTTTAAATAAAATTAACTACAAAAGTATAAAACGGTTTTTCGCACAAATTGGGACAATTTTTTGAAGACAAATGATGCAAAGATGTAAATTCACAAGTGATAATTTATTTGATGTTTATACATATTACACATATTTATATCTATACTACTTATAAAACATTTATCACCCTCTCTTCTAAAATATTTTAAAATGTCATTAATGTGTTTTTTTATGCAATCAATTTTTAATGCATAATGTACACAATACATAGCTTTTGCTAATTTATCTTCCACAACATTTTAATGCTTCATTTATTTTTTCTTTTTGAATTAGTATAATTTTAATGCAAAAATGCATATATAAATGAATATGATTTTAAAATGCATGCAAACCTACAAAGTTCCAAAACTATTGTTATGTCGTAAGAGTGTTTCGAGAACCAGTCTAAATAAATTTTGAATTATTTTAAATAAAATTAATCACAAAAGTATAAAACGGTTATTTATAAAAATCAGGACAATTTTTTGATGACAAATGATGCATAGATGTAAATTCACAAGTGATAATTTATTTGATTTTTATACATATTACACGCATCTATATCTATACTACTTATAAAGCATTTCACACCCTCTCTTTTAAATTTTTCTTAAGATGTCATTAATGTGTTTTTTAAGCATTACAATTTTTAATGCATAATATACACAGTACATAGTTTTTACTAATGTATTTTCCACAACATTTTAATGCTTCATTTATTATTTTTTTTGAATATGTATAGTTTTAATGCCAAAATACACATATAAATAAATATGATTTTAAAATGCATGCAAAACTACAAAGTTCCAAAACTATTGTTATGTCGTAAGAGTGTTTCTAGAAACGATCTAAATAAATTTGGATTATTTAAAATAAAATTAACCACAAAAGTATAAAACGACTTTTTGTAAAAATCGAGAAAATGTTTTGAAGACAAATGATAAAAAAGATGTAAATCCACAAGTGATAATTTATTTGATTTTTATACATATTACACATATTTATATCTATACAATTTATAAAACATTTAGCACCCTCTCTTCTACATTTTTTTAAAAAGTCATTAGTTTTTTTTATGCATTCAATTTTTAATGCATTCATTGATATAAAACTCTCTCTCTCCCCAACACCCTCGCCGGCGACACTATCTTTCTGGCCACCACTGCCGTCGTCCGGACACCACCGTCGCCGGAAAATTTTCCGGTGAACCCTTTTTCTTGCCGATTCAATAGATCGGATAACCTACACAATTTCTGGAGATTTTGAGCCCTCAGCTCCCACCACAGCGCCACCCACGCGCCGGCCACGCGCTGCCTGCTGCTTCACCGCCTCAACCAGGGGTTGGATCGTGTCCTTGTGGTCACTTTTACGTGCTGCACGCACCACCAATGCCTCCCACGCTCCGTAGATCTTAAACTTAAGATTCGGAGTGTGGTAGTATTTCTTTTATGGGTATGCATATGGTTTAGATGTTACGATGGCTCACTGTAAGATTGGTATCCATTTGGTTCATGGGTCGAGCTTCGTACGCAGCCTTCTCAGCCACTCTCATCTCCTTCGTCTCCTTATTTTTCTCAGCCAAATGGGTCTTCGGTTGATTGGAAATTAGTCAAAGTATTAGTGTTGTTCTAGTTGGTGTTGATTTTTGAGATTGGTTCCCATTTGATTGTTAATAAATCAAATTAGTGCGTGTGCATGTATCTCGACATCCGAGTCGGATTAGGAGTCTTCATGTACTAATAATTATTTCAAGTGGTCAATTTACCATTATAGTAAGTTTAGTTTTCAATCATTAAAATAATCATCTTGACAAAACTTTATTTTGAAATATGGATATTACGGGTATTGGATCACCGGATTATCGAGTTTGATGGGTTGCTCGAAATTAATGATACTTGGTACGTTTCGGTAAATTGTCTTGGATATCGGGCTTGCAACGTTGGGTTGAGATATGATTGATATTGGACTTAAATACTCGAATTGTGAATTGACATTTGTATCGTTATTGGAATTGGCGATATTGGACATTGGACTTATTGGGCGCTTTGTGACTTACCGGTATAACTCTAATAGAATTTAATATATTAGACACGAAACACTCACAAACTATTCAATAAACTCAAGCTAATAATTATGTGAATGATAACGAAACAAAATTTATAAATAAAGTAATTTCAAAATTAGTTTATTTAAAATCACGATAGCTTTGGAATGTTATATAAATGGACGCGCTATGCTGAAAATTATAGAAACATTCTAAAGTTATACTTTTAAATTTCAAATCTCTTTTATAGTTATAAAACTCGAGAATCTAAACAAGTGTTCTTTTAAGTAGCAAGACCTTATTTTTTGAATTTCCAAATTCAAACTTATCATTGTTTATAAAACATGTTTGCTTTATACGAGTTATTTGGTGATTATTGGGTAAATACCGAAATTACCAATTGACTTATTTATTATAGTAATTATGTGTCGTTATGGACTTAGCATCTTTATGATCATGATATTCTAGATTTGAGTCTTGGTCAACTTTTGACTATTCCTTATAATATATCGGTATATATATCATGCTTGGTATGAGTTATGTTTGGCGTGGGTTACATCTTTGATGTGAGTTACATTTTGGTTTAATTTTGGCGTGAGTTGTATATCGAGTCTTGATTTCTTATCACCACACAAAACGTTAAAACTAAACTTTTTGAGATGTTGATACTGGAATTTTTGGAAACATTTGATGCGAGTATTCCACGAAAACTAAGACACGTCTTTCGGATATTACATTATTTTACTCTTTGAGACGTATTTTGAGATAATACGTATACTATTAGGTCGCGACGATGTAGTACCGATGTACTTGTACTCTTTGGATATTGATGCGCGCAAAACAGTCAAGTTCTCTCACGCAAGCGTAAGAAAACTTAAAACAGCTTAAGCACGAAATCAATGAAGATCTGAGGAGTATAGTGTTTCCCCGGGTCGTTATGTCCCAGCGAGTTGTGCAATGGATTATCAAACGTTTAGTGATCGAGAAGATTTGAATGGATACAGAGATTTGATTTATGATTATAACTACAGAAATAGCCAACAAATTACAGCGGCTTAAATGCAAATTAAAGGAAATCTAAAAAGATAAAATCTATTAAATAAACGCTATCACTATTATTAAAATGATGTTTTTGTTCTTTTTGTTTTAATAAAACTTATTAAAAAACTACGTGACGTACAAGCAAAAACGTGAAACTTACACAATATTAACCCTAAAAATATGAAAATGATATTTTTATAAACCTAATGATAAAAGAAAATTATTAGAAAAAGAAAATTAATTTTACAACTAATTATCTAATTATTATTAATTAAAAACTATTTTTAACCATTAAATAATTACCTAAAATGCAAGAAATTAGGAA
>BPTQ01000001.1:30685284-30765422 GCA_019973895.1 Chrysanthemum seticuspe
CCTGTGGATAAGCTCAAACATAGGAGCTTAGGCTGATTTGGATAAGTAGTTATTTAGCTCTAAACTTTGTAGTTTGCTTATTAGAGGTTAGGATTAGAAGTAATTAGTTGCTGGTAGGTATTTTTAGTATAATATAGCTTCTGAGACTGTTTGGTAGCTTAATTCACTCTTTAGCTTATTTTCATTAGCTTATTCTTGATCAGTTTACACATCAGCTCTCATTTCTCACACATAAGCTATAGATTTTATATTTTTCATAGAATTAGAATAATATTTTAGAATTTTACTGAATTTTTCATAAAGTTTCATCACAGTTTAGTATTTTTCACAATTTAAAACAGTTTTTAGGAATTTTTAAATAGCTTTTATTGCAATTAAATCAGAAAAAGTTCCAAAAAAATAAGTTTTCAATTTTCTTAGATTGAGATAAATACAAAAAGCAAAAAAATAAATTTTCTAGATTTTTCCTAGCTTATTTTGTAAATTTTAGCCAATTAATTAGATTTAAATAGTTTTAAATTTGTAGAAAATAGAAAATTAATCAGAAAAATACAAAAATAGTTTTGAAAATTCTCTTAGGATATTTTAGATTTTATAAAAATAGTTTCATATTTTTCCCCTTAATTTTCATAATTTTTAGTATTTTAATTTTGTTTTAAAAGTTAATAATTAGTTTTTAATTCTAATAAAATCCAGAAAAATCCTAAAAATTAGTTTTAATTCTTAAATAGTTTTCAATTTGCATTTCTAGGGTAAAAGTAATTTTAGGCATTTTTAGGATATAATTTAGACGTAGTTGCATTTTATTTTTGTTTCGTTAATTACATTTTAGTTAATTTCGCACTTAGGATTTCCCGTAGAATAGATTTCCCTTAATTACTTTCCCTTCTCCCGTAGTTTAATAAAATCAAATCACAAATCAAAACATCGAGCATTAAATTCCAAACCAATAACGACGTTGGCAATTCACGTCTCGTTGGGAAACGATTCGGGTTGACTAATCCGTATCAACGATCACACATGGGATTTGATTTAATATTCTTTTTCCTAAAGGAATTTTGAATCTATCCTCGTGATTATTTTTGATATCGATATTGAGGTTTTATCCATACACATACCCCTAAGCCTTTTATTGACGAATCAAATTTTGGCGCCGCTGCCGGGGAGGTTGTGTCACGACAATATCGTTTGAGGTTTGACGATTAGTGACTCGAGATCCTTCATTCGTGAAGTTACTATTTTTCTATAAAAACAAAAAGTAAAAAAGATTTTCCTTTTTCTTTTGTATATATATATATCATATTAAAAATACAAAAAGATTTTCTCTTGTGTTTTTGCTAATAAATAGAAGACACCAATTATATAACATTCTCAACGGAGGTGTTATCATTAATAAGTTCCCGAACCAAAGATAAAAAACTTGCCTTTGTGTCACTTGTGAATTGATTTATCTCTATCGGATAAACAAACTGTGTGGTGGGTATAAGGACGGCCTGACATTAAATTGCGGCTGAAAAGAAGCGGGTTTTTAATAAGCTTCGCGCTGACCTACAAAGCTTCTCCGCTCGCTTGTGCGTTTGTCTTATAGAGGTGATTGATTCACTTGGGATTATTGGTTAAGTTCACTGTGTTTTCGAATACCGTTCTCTTTTAATTGCCTTGGTTTTTGAAAGTGCATGCGCACTCGTTCTAATAACTACAGACCGATACGTGAAACCGCTACAATTCCGAGAAGGCGAAATAGACGTGCTCCATTAGTCGAACCCGAGATTCGAACTAATCAGACTCCGCCCATCATCGAAATGGCGGAGGACAACCGATCCATGCTAGAGCAACTCCAGGCACCCACCGAGGGTTATGGAGAAGCCATCGTCGTCCCGGCAATCGTTGCCGATAACTTTGAGCTTAAACACGGCTTGATCAACTTGGTATCATCAAGCCAATTTTACGGATTTGAGAGGGACGATCCTCACTCTCATATCCGACGGTTTAACAAGCTCACGTCTACGATCAAGTACCGTAACGTTCCGGAAGAGGCTATCAAGCTACTACTCTTCCCATTTTCACTCGAGGGGGCCGCCCGGATTTGGCTCGAAAAACTACCCCCTCGATCGATAACCACATGGGAGAATTTAGTATCAAAATTCGTGAACGAATTCTTCCCACCATCTAAAACAACAAGCCTAAAAAATGAAATAACAAAATTCACACAAAGATTTGATGAATCATTTAGTGAGGCATGGGACCGATTCAAAGATTTGCTTAGGCAATGTCCCCATCATGGTTTTTCTGAGTTGCACCAACTTGATACGTTTTATAACGGTTTGAACGAAACTGATCAAGACTCTCTCAATGCCGCCGCGGGTGGTAATTTGTTGACCCGATCAATGAGAGATGCCTTGCCGATTATTGAGAATAAATCTAAAGTCCGTACCTCACGTAGCAAATCGGTTGTTGCCCGAGTGAGTGCTACACCATCGTCCTCGTCTCACGGAAATACGTCTAGCACTGATGCTAAGATTGATAAGCTTACGGATATGATTCAGGCTTTGGTTAAGATTAAGACGGCTAAGGTTAATTCTTCTCCACCCGCTCAAGTCAAAGCGGTGGAAACGACTTGTACTACTTGTGGTGGCCCGCATGCCTACTACAATTGTACCGCCACCGATGGTAATCCTTTCGAAGCTAATGCCGTAATCGGAGGTAACCAATATCGTCCTCAAGTTGAACCAAACCCTCGTGTTAGTAATCAAATGGGACCTCCGGGATTTTCTCAATCAAACAATCAGACTCGTTTTAATCAGAATCAAGTTCGTGGACCAAATGTTCAAAACCAATTCAAAGCTCCAACAAATCAATACCCAAACCAAGGAGTTAACTATAATCAAGGATATCAAAATCCAAGCTATCAAGCTTCACCTTTGCCTTCAAATGAATTCACAACTTACGTTCAACACAACAATTCTACCATCCACACTATGCAAAATCAGATTACAAGTTTGAGGAACGAGTTTCAATCTTCGTTAACTAGACAAAGCAATGAATTTAGGAATGAGATTCGACTTCAGAACAACAAATTGGATGCTTCACAGAATAAACTCGAAAACATGTTGAATGCTGTTTTGTGTAAGATCAGTCAACCCTCAACTTCGGGTTCTCTTCCGAGTGATACCATTCCCAACCCGAAGGGTGAGTTGAAAGCTATAACTACACGGAGTGGTAAGGCTTATGATGAACCCTCGTTTCCTACTCCGCTGGTGAGGGAGGAGGAACGAGACACCGAGGTTATTGAAGAAAATGTGCAACCCGCACCCGTACCACCTCCGGTCGTTCAGACTCCGATTCCGAAACCCGATGTTCCGAAGACTACTCTTAAACCTTCACTTCCTTACCCTTCAAGGCTTCATGATCAAAAGCTTCGTGACAAAACCGAAAACCAAATGGAGAAATTTGTTGAAATCGTTCAATCCTTGAATTTTAACATCAGTTTCACCGACGCTTTACTCCTTATGCCGAAATTTGCCGCTATGATCAAAAATTTAGTGAGTAATAAGGAAAAGTTGGCAGAAATAGCGAAAACACCGTTGAATGAGAATTGCTCGACGGTGCTCCTCAAGAAACTTCCCAAAAAGTTAGGAGACCCCGGCAAATTTCTTATACCTTGTGAGTTTCCGGGAATAGTGAAATGCTCCGCCTTGGCCGATCTTGGTGCGAGTATTAACTTAATGCCTCTTTCGATTTATAACAAGCTTTCTCTCCCGGATCTCACTCCTACTAAGATGATTCTTGAACTCGCGGACCGTTCAACTTCTATTCCGAGAGGAATTGCCGAGGACGTCTATGTGAAAGTAGGACCACTTCATTTTCCCGCCGACTTCGTTGTCGTTGACTTTGATGCTGATTCCCGAGTACCTCTTATTCTTGGGAGACCTTTCTTAAGAACGGGTCGTGCGATGATTGATGTTTATGAAGGAGAAATCACTTTACGATCTAACAAGGAAACCGTGTCGTTTAATATTAACCATCCTTCGAGATACTCCTCCAACTATGATGATGCTTCTATTAATCGAATCGACGTTCTTGATATTGCTACGGAGGAGTATGCTCAAAAGCTTCTTGATTTTATGGGTGGCAATCCCACCATTCCTTCTGAAAATGTTGAACCATCTTCTGAGCCTATTATTGCCGATTCTTCCCCCTCTCTCACTCCATTCGAGGGAGGTGACTTCTTTTTGGAAGAGATCGATGAGTTTCTTGCTATTGATGAATCGATTCCACCGGGAATTGATTATGGTGTTTATGATTCGGAGGGAGATATCCTTTATCTTGACAAATTGTTGAATGAAGATCCATTACCGTCACTCCCTCCGAAAGAGATCACGATTGAAGAAATCAAAGAAGTACAAACATCTAATGAAAAACCTCCGGAGCCCGAGCTCAAGGATTTACCTCCTCATCTTGAATACGCTTTTCTTGAAGAACCGAACAAATTTCCCGTCATCATTGCTAAAAACTTAAAAGATGAGGAGAAAACCACACTTTTGGATATTCTTCGAAAACATAAGAGTGCCATCGCTTGGCAAATTTCTGATATCAAGGGCATAAACCCTCATTTTTGTACTCACAAGATCTTAATGGAGGACGATTGTAAACCCGTTATTCAACAACAACGTAGGGTTAATCCAAAAATTCATGAGGTTATAAAAAAGGAAGTTCTGAAACTCCTCGATGCCGGTTTCTATCGTCGTTTCATCCAAGATTTTTCTAAGATAGCCCGCCCTCTGACCCATCTCCTTGAAAAGGATGCTCCGTTTATCTTCACCGATGAATGCGTTGAAGCATTTAATTTTCTCAAAAAGAAATTAACTGAGGCTCCGATCTTAGTTGCCCCCGACTGGGATTTGCCCTTTGAGCTTATGTGTGATGCAAGTGATTATGCAATTGGGGCAGTCTTGGGGCAACGTAAAACGAAACATTTTCAACCCATACACTATGCGAGTAAGACATTGTCTGAGGCCCAACACAATTACACGACTACTGAAAAGGAATTATTGGCCGTTGTTTATGCTTTCGAGAAATTTAGACCCTACCTTGTCTTATCAAAGACCATAGTGTATACCGACCATTCTGCCCTTAAGTATCTTTTGGCAAAGCAAGATGCTAAGCCACGATTACTTCGGTGGGTTCTCCTCCTTTAAGAGTTTGATGTTACTATTCTTGACAAAAAAGGAGCGGAGAACCTTGCTGCCGATCACCTTTCTAGACTTGAGAATCCCCATCAAAGTGTGCTCGAGAAAAAGGAGATTACGGAAACATTTCCTCTTGAGACACTTGGGATGATTGCTAAGAAAGACCCAAACACCCCATGGTTTGCCGACTTTGCAAATTACCATGCGGGCAATTTCATCGTGAAAGGGATGTCGTCCCTACAAAAGAAAAAGTTTTTCAAAGATGTTAAGCATTATTTCTGGGACGATCCCTACTTGTTTAAGATTTGTGCGGATCAAGTAATCCGGCGGTGTGTTCATGGCCAAGAGGCCTGATTGGGTCTGAACCGTCAAGTCTAACAGACTTAAAACAGCTCAGACGCAAATGCAATTTAGATCAGAGGAATATAGTGAATTCCCGGGTCGTTAAGTCCCACGGAGGATGAATTGGTGTTTAAACAACTCAGATGATAGAATGATCACTAATGATAGTGATCAGTAAGGATTTCGATGGATAATTACCTAAAGAAAAGATTTACAAATTAAAGCGACTTAAATGCAAATTAAAAGAAATAAAAGATAAAATCTATTAAATAAACGCTATCACTATTTTTACAGATCGATGAACGTTTATGATTTTATAAAACAAAATAACTTAAATAAACTATCTTAATCAAAACGTAAACTTAAATTACTTAAAAACGTTGTTTAAAATGGAAACGAGCGTTATTTACGAAAATGGCGCTGGAGCGCAAGCAAAAACGTAAATTTTAAGAAATAAAAGGCCTACGAGTGTAAAACTAATTTTCTTACAAAATATATGATAAAAGAAAATTTTAGAAAAAAGATTTATATTTTTTAGACTTTTATATTTTTTATTATGATTTAAATAAGATTTTACACTAATTAAATATTTAAAAATACTAAAACTTATGAGAAAAATCTGAAACTTTTTGTAAAAATACTTAACACTAATATGGATTTATGAAAATTAGAAAACTTGAAAAAGCTACACTGAATAAGCTAGTAATAAGCTAAAAAGCTCGTTTAAGCTTAAAATGTAAAACGTGGTTATATACTAAGTGGTGTAGGATTTTAACGAAAAAGACCCAAGGGCGCATTGGCTTACAGGTACACCACTATCACCCTTATAAGGGGTGGAGGTCTCAGGTTCGAGCCTGCCTCCACCCTTTTTGCCAAACATTTTTATTTTTGATTTTTTTCTTTTACAAACTTGCTAAGAACATGAAAATAAGCAATTAGTATAACTACAACTTTATCTGAAAATGACTAATAAGCTCTAAAATAAGCTAAAACCTTAACAGTGGCTATAGAATGGAAATAAGCTAGAGTTTCAGCCAAAATGGTTTTAAGCTATTTAAACAAGCAAAATGAAAATTGGAAATAAGCTAAATGATGGTAATAAGCTAATGTGAAAACTGATTAAGCTTAGAGATTGACAAATAAGCTCTGAATAAGCTCAAATAAGCAAAAGTAAACCTGTTTGCACAGGGTACTGTTGGTATCACTAGGCACCTTTAAGCTTAAATTTAAGCACCTAAATAAGCTAATAAATGAAAACAAAAACTTGAATCAACTAAATGACCAGTTAAGCTATTCAAAAAGCTAAGTTACTTACTGTTTGGTTTACTAGATAGCTTGTGAGAAGCTTATTAAAAATTGGAAAACCCACTGAGTTAAAACTCAGTGAATGCTGAGAAAATGGACAAAAATAGAAACTGAATGCAGCCCTATCTAAAAAGCTACAAACTTCAAAATTAAGCTTGGATTAATGAGATGGCTTGGTCTAATTTCTAAAAAACCAAATTTTATAAGCTAAGGTACACTGGAGAGCTTTTTACAAGCTCTTGAAGATGCATGTAAACCTGTGCACAGGGTACTATATTGAAATGGTGTGACAAATAAGCTAAACAAAAAGCTATTAAATAAGCTGTAAATTGAAAATAGGAACTTGTAACCTTGAGACAGCTAGGTTGGCTTCTCAAAAAGCTGATTTACACCTATTTTGGTTAACTAATAAGCTCTTAATGAGCTTATGAAACTGTATAGCTGACTGAGTACAGGGCATGTTTTGACTTTTTATAAAAACTAAATAGGTTGACTTTTATGAGATTCTAACTAATTCTAAGGATTAAATAAGCTATATTAAGCTGATATGGAACTAGATTAAGCTACTTAAACAACTTTCACAACAATATACATGATTAGGCAATCTAAAATTCTAACAGTCAACTGTTAAAATGCATTCAAAGAGATTTTGACTTTTATCTCTTGCAGGCACATGAAATTGACTCAAATGAGTTCAATAAGACTAAACATGCATGAAACAACAGACATGAACTACTGCACAAGCTTATAGGGCAGTCTTAGGCTATAAACCAAACACTCCCTTACTATGACTGTTTTGAAGTTTTAAGCAAGGAAACAGATTTTTAAACCAAAGGACCTATTAATTAGCTTATATTAACTACAAAGAGACAATATTAAGACAGGATTAACAAGTTTTAACTACTTGAACTAAGAAATGCAATATTTAAGAAAATGGCTTACAAAATGAGTTTAAGATCAAAACAGAATTGAGATCAAAGGATCACTCCTACTACCTCCCATGAGGTTCTAAACCCAATAGCAGTCCAATTCCAGCTCTGCTTCAACTCTTGATCATCATGCCCATGATTTTTGAATTTTAACTAATTTCTTGGTATTTTTGGTAATTTCTTTTATTGAAACTAAACTGAGTTTTTCATGATTCTAAGAGCTTAGAAAAGCTTTCATAAGAGCTTTTAAGAGCTTACAAGCTCTTAACAACATCTGAGAACAACATTTGAGATTATTTGGAATTTGAACATGAAATATACAAAAAACTAAATTCGTAAACAATTACTGCAATTGAAACTGAAAGTGGGATTTTATTATACTGAGAATTGATTACAAAGACTTGAAAGCTTTTAAAATAAACTGAAAGTAAAATTACACTAAGAGCGACAATTTAGACTAAACTAAAAACTAACTACTACTCTACTCTGTCTCTTTCTTCTTTATTTATCACCATTTCTCATCCCACTAGCCCAAAGATCTTTTCCCACTTCAATCTTGGCCCTCCATTTAGTCAAATTGATCAATACCGTTCAAACAACTTTTGGCGCCAAAAGTTGAATAGACAGCTTATGGCAGTTCTGCTTCAATTAATGCATCATGGAGTGTTGCAGAGGGTTAGGGGGAGAGTTTGGATAAGTTTAGTGGACTGGTGAGCTAAGTAGGGTGGTATTGGTGAAAACCGTGGGTAAAAATGGTGGTTTGGGGAAAAAAAAGGTGTGAAGGGCATTTATTGTGGGGGGTAGTAGTGGCAGAGGTGGTGGAGAGAGTGGGTAGTAATAGGGGTGAGCTGGAAGGTTGCAGGTGTCATGGTGTAGATGGAAACAGGTGTTAGAGGTTGAGGATGAACAGTGCTAGGCGCTTATCTGTTTTTAAATTTCGGGTTTTGGGCTTGGGCCACAGCTGGGTTGTGTTTGTGTTGGGTTTGGATGGGATTTGGTTTAATAATAAGGTTAGGTCCGTTTGGTGTAGTTAATAACAAGGACAAATTTTGTAATTTTGGCAAACTTAGAGGACTGATCTTGTAACATTTCCAAAGTTGTAATAAGGACCATTCCTGCCATTATTGATTAGTACAAGGATAATTTTTGAATATTTTCCATTTTTAAAACATCCAAGGACTATAATTGCCATTTTTGAAACTTAAAAGACCTAACTTGTAATTTTCCAAAATTTCACCATAAGGACCATTATTGCCATTTATAAATAGTATAAGGTTTATTTTGATTATTTTCTTATTTTTTTAAAACCTTAGGGACTAATTTTGACACTTTTGCAAAGTTGAGGGACCAAAGTTGTCAATTTGTGATTTTTTAAACTTTTAAAGGTTTATTTTGACAACTTTTGAATCTCATGGACCTAAAATGATATTTTACAAGTTTTTGAATTACCAGGGACTAATTTTGACAACTTTTGTAACTTGGGGGACTAAAACTGCCAATTATGCAAACTTGATACGTTTTTCATCAGATTTTGATGTTTTTGCATTTAAAACATATAAAACACTTGTTTGTGATATTTTCATCATTTTGAAACATTTCTGAGTGTTTTCAGATGTTTTTGGCATTCTATCAGTATAAAAATGATGAGTATTTAGACACTCATCAATCCCCCACACTAAGATATTGCTAGTCCCTAGCAATGATTTATAAAAAGTTAATGGATTTTATCTCTTTACCAAAAGCCATTACTTCTGGAGTAGCCAATTGTTTCAGTTCAAGTAAGAACCTTGGTACAATGATAACCAAATGATTTTGAGCAAATCATAAGCTGTCAACGGATTTGATTTGTCTTTACCAGAAGCCGTACCCTTCTGGACTAGCCAACTCTTAGATAAATTATCAATATTATCTTTGGTGAGCTGATTACCAATTATGGTTTTTCCACTGCCTTTACCACAAGCCATAACCTTGCGGGCTAGCCAACTCATTATCTTTTGAGGATGATGGGGAGCTGAGAAACCATACAATTTTGGGCAAATTGCAAGCCATAAACGGATTTGATATATCTTTACCAAGAGCCGTTTGCTCCTGGATTAGCCAATCCTTATGTGGGTTAGACATGGCGGACTGATTACCATTTGTTGTGTTTAGTACATAGTACTTCCACTAAATAAAAAAAAAATTTAAAATTTGGCCATTTTGGGGGAAAAAGGGACTAAAAGGATACATTTATGATTAAATTCGCCAGAATTTCCCCCCCACACTTAGAAATGAATATTGTCCTCAATATTCAAAGTACCGGCTGTAATGCCGAAACTTAGAACGTAAAAAGATAACATTACTAGCTAAGTGTAGAAACACAACAGTTATTCTCTTTTTTAATATTTACAATTTTCAAACATTTTTAAGGTCTATATACAACATGTGGGGCATCTCCCCCACACTAGGGTGGTACACACGGGTGAAAACCCATGTTAAGCTACTGTTTTTGATTACCGAGTCGCTAGCTTGACTCGACCCCGAATTAATTTGTTCATGGGGAAGTAAGTGGAAGAGATAATCTCCATCGGACTTTCATTCAAGATGTTTGTATAAACATTGAAGTACGAGAAAGTTCCACACCGATGAGATATACTTAGAACCGGCTCAAAAATGATTAATGAAAATGCCGGGGTCAAAGATAATGTCTTCATTCCCGAAGGAGTGAAGAACAGGAGAAGCTACGGGATAGGTGAAGAAGAGAAAGAAAATCATGATGAAAATCATGACTAACTCATCTTCATCCATAGGAGAATTCATGATTTCTGGATCATGAATCTCATCATTTAAGCTCATTTGATCAAGACATATTATGGGAGGGAGGGATGGGATTTTGATATCAAGCAAGTTCTCATGGTTGAGAACATTTTCCTCCGGAACACAAAAATCATTTATGTCTAGATCAAAGTGGAAGTTATCATACTCTGGTAGAGATATGATATGAGTGAGTTCAAAGGAGAACTCCTCGTAAAGAGAATCATTCACATGAAGTGAATTTGTGAACTCTTGTTCCATTGTGGGCTCATCACTATCCTCGATCTGAGTATCAAAGAGTAGATTCTCAGAAATTAAAGTGAATTCAGAGTCGAATTCAAATAGAGGATTGGTGAAAGTAGCTTTGAATGCTTCGGGAACAAGGTAATTAACATTCTCTATTGGATTGTTAGGGTGAGAAGTGAGTGAACGATCATTATAAAGGAGACTTTCAATTTCTCCCAGATTGGATTTGAAATTAAAGAGATCATCATCACTTTCAGATGAAAGTGGAATGAAATCGGAATGATCTTTTGAACACTCAAGAGGGAAAGGGATATCACACATATGCTCAAAAGTTCCCTGTGACTCTCTCGGGATTGGGACAAGGTCCTCAACACTAGACTTTATGAATTCATCAGATTCCTTTTCAGGAACAGTGTCAAGATGCTCGTCCCCCATGTTCAGAGAGTGAGTGGGAGCTTCGGGTGTGATGGCAGTTACATGAGAATGAATCTCAACTGCTGGAATATCCACTGATGAACTTGATGAATCTTCAAGTGTATCTTCATCATCACTATCATCAGGAATAAAACTGAATCTAGAGCTAGATCTGGCTGCTTTTTCGCTTGCAATTGATTCCCTAATAGATTTTTCAAAGGCAATTTGGGAATTTATTTTAGCAGCCTGCTCTTCAGCTAACAAAACTTCCATGGATTTCTCATGAGAGTTTTGAAATGACATAGCCGACTCCTCCTTAAGTTCTTTTAATAACTCCAGACCCTTCAGTAAAAAGTCTGTTGTAGTTTCATGAGGAGTTGCTTGAATCATTTGGTACTGTGGAGGTTGGTCTTGAAATGATGTGTCAAAATTGTCACAAGGAAATGGATTCCCTGTTTGACAATCAGAGCTGAAATGGGGACCTCCACAGTTCTCACAACAAAATGATTGTTGTGGGTGGTTTGGTGAATCATATGGATATTGGTCATAGTCAAAGTTCTGAGCATCACTGGAAAACTGTTCATAGACAATCGTGTTTCCGGATTGACACTCAAATCCTTGGTGAGGACCACCACAAAATTCACAGCAGTATTGTTGATTATATGAAGATATGTCGGGCTGTGGTGGGTAAGTAGAAAAATTTGAGGGGTCGTTAAATGAGTTCGGATTAGAATCATAATCAAATGAATTCCTCGAACCACAAAACAAACAACTCCCATTCTGAATATCATTACCACACTGTACACACGTACACCAGCGACATGGTGAACCAAAAAGAGGCTCACCACAACCGACACAAGGAATAAACGATTCTATTTGAGAGTTATGAGAAGGAATCAGTTCATTCAAAGAATCAACAAAACCAACATGGTGATCTGAATGACTAATAAGACTCAAAGAACATTTTGAAAAATCCGGAGGTGGGACAAGTGGTGTGCTCTGAGAGCTAGCAATTTCCACTACTTCCGTTATAGTCTCTGGTTCTGGTTCTTGAGAAACGTGAAGATTAGGCAAGTCATTCTTGCTAGTCACCGGACTGAATTCTGCATGTTTGCTTTTAACCGTAAATCGTGAAAGTTTATGATCAATTCTAGACGGCTTATGAGCAATTGAGGGTTTAGATCTTTGGATAACCGTAGGTTGGACGTATTTAGCACCTCCATTATCAGATGAAAGTACCTGGTCCTTTGTCACCTCGGTTTTTCTTTCCATTTCCCTGAGCAGAATTAATGGATCTTTACGAACAACACGAATTCTAGACATTTGTGATAAAGTCTGAAGCTTTTCAGCTTCGTCCCAGAATTCGTTCTCGAGAGATTCCATGAGAATAGAAGTTTAGAATCAAATGTATAGAGGGTTAAGGGATAAAGAATCAAAAAGGGTAGGAGGTTAAAGATGAATATTTTTGGATTTTTGAAAAACATGCCATAAAAACAAAGAATGAAAATATTTTTGGTTTTTGTGTTTGTTGAAAACTTGAATAAAAAATGTTTTTGGTGATGTTAACACTTTAGGAAAAGTGTTAATGAACTTTTTGGTTTTGAAAAACTTTACAAAAAACTGTTTACAAACGATGGTATATGTGCAAGAATGGATCTGGAAATGCTTAAAACACGCTTACAGCCTCCCCGGCAGCGGCGCCAAAAATTGCATTTGCGTCTGAGCTGTTTTAAGTCTGTTAGACTTGACGGTTCAGACCCAATCAAATTTTGAAATTTGATTGGGTCTGAACCGTCAAGTCTAACAGACTTAAAACAGCTCAGACGCAAATGCAATTTAGATCAGAGGAATATAGTGAATTCCCGGGTCGTTAAGTCCCACGGAGGATGAATTGGTGTTTAAACAACTCAGATGATAGAATGATCACTAATGATAGTGATCAGTAAGGATTTCGATGGATAATTACCTAAAGAAAAGATTTACAAATTAAAGCGACTTAAATGCAAATTAAAAGAAATAAAAGATAAAATCTATTAAATAAACGCTATCACTATTTTTACAGATCGATGAACGTTTATGATTTTATAAAACAAAATAACTTAAATAAACTATCTTAATCAAAACGTAAACTTAAATTACTTAAAAACGTTGTTTAAAATGGAAACGAGCGTTATTTACGAAAATGGCGCTGGAGCGCAAGCAAAAACGTAAATTTTAAGAAATAAAAGGCCTACGAGTGTAAAACTAATTTTCTTACAAAATATATGATAAAAGAAAATTTTAGAAAAAAGATTTATATTTTTTAGACTTTTATATTTTTTATTATGATTTAAATAAGATTTTACACTAATTAAATATTTAAAAATACTAAAACTTATGAGAAAAATCTGAAACTTTTTGTAAAAATACTTAACACTAATATGGATTTATGAAAATTAGAAAACTTGAAAAAGCTACACTGAATAAGCTAGTAATAAGCTAAAAAGCTCGTTTAAGCTTAAAATGTAAAACGTGGTTATATACTAAGTGGTGTAGGATTTTAACGAAAAAGACCCAAGGGCGCATTGGCTTACAGGTACACCACTATCACCCTTATAAGGGGTGGAGGTCTCAGGTTCGAGCCTGCCTCCACCCTTTTTGCCAAACATTTTTATTTTTGATTTTTTTCTTTTACAAACTTGCTAAGAACATGAAAATAAGCAATTAGTATAACTACAACTTTATCTGAAAATGACTAATAAGCTCTAAAATAAGCTAAAACCTTAACAGTGGCTATAGAATGGAAATAAGCTAGAGTTTCAGCCAAAATGGTTTTAAGCTATTTAAACAAGCAAAATGAAAATTGGAAATAAGCTAAATGATGGTAATAAGCTAATGTGAAAACTGATTAAGCTTAGAGATTGACAAATAAGCTCTGAATAAGCTCAAATAAGCAAAAGTAAACCTGTTTGCACAGGGTACTGTTGGTATCACTAGGCACCTTTAAGCTTAAATTTAAGCACCTAAATAAGCTAATAAATGAAAACAAAAACTTGAATCAACTAAATGACCAGTTAAGCTATTCAAAAAGCTAAGTTACTTACTGTTTGGTTTACTAGATAGCTTGTGAGAAGCTTATTAAAAATTGGAAAACCCACTGAGTTAAAACTCAGTGAATGCTGAGAAAATGGACAAAAATAGAAACTGAATGCAGCCCTATCTAAAAAGCTACAAACTTCAAAATTAAGCTTGGATTAATGAGATGGCTTGGTCTAATTTCTAAAAAACCAAATTTTATAAGCTAAGGTACACTGGAGAGCTTTTTACAAGCTCTTGAAGATGCATGTAAACCTGTGCACAGGGTACTATATTGAAATGGTGTGACAAATAAGCTAAACAAAAAGCTATTAAATAAGCTGTAAATTGAAAATAGGAACTTGTAACCTTGAGACAGCTAGGTTGGCTTCTCAAAAAGCTGATTTACACCTATTTTGGTTAACTAATAAGCTCTTAATGAGCTTATGAAACTGTATAGCTGACTGAGTACAGGGCATGTTTTGACTTTTTATAAAAACTAAATAGGTTGACTTTTATGAGATTCTAACTAATTCTAAGGATTAAATAAGCTATATTAAGCTGATATGGAACTAGATTAAGCTACTTAAACAACTTTCACAACAATATACATGATTAGGCAATCTAAAATTCTAACAGTCAACTGTTAAAATGCATTCAAAGAGATTTTGACTTTTATCTCTTGCAGGCACATGAAATTGACTCAAATGAGTTCAATAAGACTAAACATGCATGAAACAACAGACATGAACTACTGCACAAGCTTATAGGGCAGTCTTAGGCTAATAAACCAAACACTCCCTTACTATGACTGTTTTGAAGTTTTAAGCAAGGAAACAGATTTTTAAACCAAAGGACCTATTAATTAGCTTATATTAACTACAAAGAGACAATATTAAGACAGGATTAACAAGTTTTAACTACTTGAACTAAGAAATGCAATATTTAAGAAAATGGCTTACAAAATGAGTTTAAGATCAAAACAGAATTGAGATCAAAGGATCACTCCTACTACCTCCCATGAGGTTCTAAACCCAATAGCAGTCCAATTCCAGCTCTGCTTCAACTCTTGATCATCATGCCCATGATTTTTGAATTTTAACTAATTTCTTGGTATTTTTGGTAATTTCTTTTATTGAAACTAAACTGAGTTTTTCATGATTCTAAGAGCTTAGAAAAGCTTTCATAAGAGCTTTTAAGAGCTTACAAGCTCTTAACAACATCTGAGAACAACATTTGAGATTATTTGGAATTTGAACATGAAATATACAAAAAACTAAATTCGTAAACAATTACTGCAATTGAAACTGAAAGTGGGATTTTATTATACTGAGAATTGATTACAAAGACTTGAAAGCTTTTAAAATAAACTGAAAGTAAAATTACACTAAGAGCGACAATTTAGACTAAACTAAAAACTAACTACTACTCTACTCTGTCTCTTTCTTCTTTATTTATCACCATTTCTCATCCCACTAGCCCAAAGATCTTTTCCCACTTCAATCTTGGCCCTCCATTTAGTCAAATTGATCAATACCGTTCAAACAACTTTTGGCGCCAAAAGTTGAATAGACAGCTTATGGCAGTTCTGCTTCAATTAATGCATCATGGAGTGTTGCAGAGGGTTAGGGGGAGAGTTTGGATAAGTTTAGTGGACTGGTGAGCTAAGTAGGGTGGTATTGGTGAAAACCGTGGGTAAAAATGGTGGTTTGGGGAAAAAAAAGGTGTGAAGGGCATTTATTGTGGGGGGTAGTAGTGGCAGAGGTGGTGGAGAGAGTGGGTAGTAATAGGGGTGAGCTGGAAGGTTGCAGGTGTCATGGTGTAGATGGAAACAGGTGTTAGAGGTTGAGGATGAACAGTGCTAGGCGCTTATCTGTTTTTAAATTTCGGGTTTTGGGCTTGGGCCACAGCTGGGTTGTGTTTGTGTTGGGTTTGGATGGGATTTGGTTTAATAATAAGGTTAGGTCCGTTTGGTGTAGTTAATAACAAGGACAAATTTTGTAATTTTGGCAAACTTAGAGGACTGATCTTGTAACATTTCCAAAGTTGTAATAAGGACCATTCCTGCCATTATTGATTAGTACAAGGATAATTTTTGAATATTTTCCATTTTTAAAACATCCAAGGACTATAATTGCCATTTTTGAAACTTAAAAGACCTAACTTGTAATTTTCCAAAATTTCACCATAAGGACCATTATTGCCATTTATAAATAGTATAAGGTTTATTTTGATTATTTTCTTATTTTTTTAAAACCTTAGGGACTAATTTTGACACTTTTGCAAAGTTGAGGGACCAAAGTTGTCAATTTGTGATTTTTTAAACTTTTAAAGGTTTATTTTGACAACTTTTGAATCTCATGGACCTAAAATGATATTTTACAAGTTTTTGAATTACCAGGGACTAATTTTGACAACTTTTGTAACTTGGGGGACTAAAACTGCCAATTATGCAAACTTGATACGTTTTTCATCAGATTTTGATGTTTTTGCATTTAAAACATATAAAACACTTGTTTGTGATATTTTCATCATTTTGAAACATTTCTGAGTGTTTTCAGATGTTTTTGGCATTCTATCAGTATAAAAATGATGAGTATTTAGACACTCATCAATCCCCCACACTAAGATATTGCTAGTCCCTAGCAATGATTTATAAAAAGTTAATGGATTTTATCTCTTTACCAAAAGCCATTACTTCTGGAGTAGCCAATTGTTTCAGTTCAAGTAAGAACCTTGGTACAATGATAACCAAATGATTTTGAGCAAATCATAAGCTGTCAACGGATTTGATTTGTCTTTACCAGAAGCCGTACCCTTCTGGACTAGCCAACTCTTAGATAAATTATCAATATTATCTTTGGTGAGCTGATTACCAATTATGGTTTTTCCACTGCCTTTACCACAAGCCATAACCTTGCGGGCTAGCCAACTCATTATCTTTTGAGGATGATGGGGAGCTGAGAAACCATACAATTTTGGGCAAATTGCAAGCCATAAACGGATTTGATATATCTTTACCAAGAGCCGTTTGCTCCTGGATTAGCCAATCCTTATGTGGGTTAGACATGGCGGACTGATTACCATTTGTTGTGTTTAGTACATAGTACTTCCACTAAATAAAAAAAAAATTTAAAATTTGGCCATTTTGGGGGAAAAAGGGACTAAAAGGATACATTTATGATTAAATTCGCCAGAATTTCCCCCCCACACTTAGAAATGAATATTGTCCTCAATATTCAAAGTACCGGCTGTAATGCCGAAACTTAGAACGTAAAAAGATAACATTACTAGCTAAGTGTAGAAACACAACAGTTATTCTCTTTTTTAATATTTACAATTTTCAAACATTTTAAGGTCTATATACAACATGTGGGGCATCTCCCCCACACTAGGGTGGTACACACGGGTGAAAACCCATGTTAAGCTACTGTTTTTGATTACCGAGTCGCTAGCTTGACTCGACCCCGAATTAATTTGTTCATGGGGAAGTAAGTGGAAGAGATAATCTCCATCGGACTTTCATTCAAGATGTTTGTATAAACATTGAAGTACGAGAAAGTTCCACACCGATGAGATATACTTAGAACCGGCTCAAAAATGATTAATGAAAATGCCGGGGTCAAAGATAATGTCTTCATTCCCGAAGGAGTGAAGAACAGGAGAAGCTACGGGATAGGTGAAGAAGAGAAAGAAAATCATGATGAAAATCATGACTAACTCATCTTCATCCATAGGAGAATTCATGATTTCTGGATCATGAATCTCATCATTTAAGCTCATTTGATCAAGACATATTATGGGAGGGAGGGATGGGATTTTGATATCAAGCAAGTTCTCATGGTTGAGAACATTTTCCTCCGGAACACAAAAATCATTTATGTCTAGATCAAAGTGGAAGTTATCATACTCTGGTAGAGATATGATATGAGTGAGTTCAAAGGAGAACTCCTCGTAAAGAGAATCATTCACATGAAGTGAATTTGTGAACTCTTGTTCCATTGTGGGCTCATCACTATCCTCGATCTGAGTATCAAAGAGTAGATTCTCAGAAATTAAAGTGAATTCAGAGTCGAATTCAAATAGAGGATTGGTGAAAGTAGCTTTGAATGCTTCGGGAACAAGGTAATTAACATTCTCTATTGGATTGTTAGGGTGAGAAGTGAGTGAACGATCATTATAAAGGAGACTTTCAATTTCTCCCAGATTGGATTTGAAATTAAAGAGATCATCATCACTTTCAGATGAAAGTGGAATGAAATCGGAATGATCTTTTGAACACTCAAGAGGGAAAGGGATATCACACATATGCTCAAAAGTTCCCTGTGACTCTCTCGGGATTGGGACAAGGTCCTCAACACTAGACTTTATGAATTCATCAGATTCCTTTTCAGGAACAGTGTCAAGATGCTCGTCCCCCATGTTCAGAGAGTGAGTGGGAGCTTCGGGTGTGATGGCAGTTACATGAGAATGAATCTCAACTGCTGGAATATCCACTGATGAACTTGATGAATCTTCAAGTGTATCTTCATCATCACTATCATCAGGAATAAAACTGAATCTAGAGCTAGATCTGGCTGCTTTTTTCGCTTGCAATTGATTCCCTAATAGATTTTTCAAAGGCAATTTGGGAATTTATTTTAGCAGCCTGCTCTTCAGCTAACAAAACTTCCATGGATTTCTCATGAGAGTTTTGAAATGACATAGCCGACTCCTCCTTAAGTTCTTTTAATAACTCCAGACCCTTCAGTAAAAAGTCTGTTGTAGTTTCATGAGGAGTTGCTTGAATCATTTGGTACTGTGGAGGTTGGTCTTGAAATGATGTGTCAAAATTGTCACAAGGAAATGGATTCCCTGTTTGACAATCAGAGCTGAAATGGGGACCTCCACAGTTCTCACAACAAAATGATTGTTGTGGGTGGTTTGGTGAATCATATGGATATTGGTCATAGTCAAAGTTCTGAGCATCACTGGAAAACTGTTCATAGACAATCGTGTTTCCGGATTGACACTCAAATCCTTGGTGAGGACCACCACAAAATTCACAGCAGTATTGTTGATTATATGAAGATATGTCGGGCTGTGGTGGGTAAGTAGAAAAATTTGAGGGGTCGTTAAATGAGTTCGGATTAGAATCATAATCAAATGAATTCCTCGAACCACAAAACAAACAACTCCCATTCTGAATATCATTACCACACTGTACACACGTACACCAGCGACATGGTGAACCAAAAAGAGGCTCACCACAACCGACACAAGGAATAAACGATTCTATTTGAGAGTTATGAGAAGGAATCAGTTCATTCAAAGAATCAACAAAACCAACATGGTGATCTGAATGACTAATAAGACTCAAAGAACATTTTGAAAAATCCGGAGGTGGGACAAGTGGTGTGCTCTGAGAGCTAGCAATTTCCACTACTTCCGTTATAGTCTCTGGTTCTGGTTCTTGAGAAACGTGAAGATTAGGCAAGTCATTCTTGCTAGTCACCGGACTGAATTCTGCATGTTTGCTTTTAACCGTAAATCGTGAAAGTTTATGATCAATTCTAGACGGCTTATGAGCAATTGAGGGTTTAGATCTTTGGATAACCGTAGGTTGGACGTATTTAGCACCTCCATTATCAGATGAAAGTACCTGGTCCTTTGTCACCTCGGTTTTTCTTTCCATTTCCCTGAGCAGAATTAATGGATCTTTACGAACAACACGAATTCTAGACATTTGTGATAAAGTCTGAAGCTTTTCAGCTTCGTCCCAGAATTCGTTCTCGAGAGATTCCATGAGAATAGAAGTTTAGAATCAAATGTATAGAGGGTTAAGGGATAAAGAATCAAAAAGGGTAGGAGGTTAAAGATGAATATTTTTGGATTTTTGAAAAACATGCCATAAAAACAAAGAATGAAAATATTTTTGGTTTTTGTGTTTGTTGAAAACTTGAATAAAAAATGTTTTTGGTGATGTTAACACTTTAGGAAAAGTGTTAATGAACTTTTTGGTTTTGAAAAACTTTACAAAAAACTGTTTACAAACGATGGTATATGTGCAAGAATGGATCTGGAAATGCTTAAAACACGCTTACAGCCTCCCCGGCAGCGGCGCCAAAAATTGCATTTGCGTCTGAGCTGTTTTAAGTCTGTTAGACTTGACGGTTCAGACCCAATCAAATTTTGAAATTTGATTGGGTCTGAACCGTCAAGTCTAACAGACTTAAAACAGCTCAGACGCAAATGCAATTTAGATCAGAGGAATATAGTGAATTCCCGGGTCGTTAAGTCCCACGGAGGATGAATTGGTGTTTAAACAACTCAGATGATAGAATGATCACTAATGATAGTGATCAGTAAGGATTTCGATGGATAATTACCTAAAGAAAAGATTTACAAATTAAAGCGACTTAAATGCAAATTAAAAGAAATAAAAGATAAAATCTATTAAATAAACGCTATCACTATTTTTACAGATCGATGAACGTTTATGATTTTATAAAACAAAATAACTTAAATAAACTATCTTAATCAAAACGTAAACTTAAATTACTTAAAAACGTTGTTTAAAATGGAAACGAGCGTTATTTACGAAAATGGCGCTGGAGCGCAAGCAAAAACGTAAATTTTAAGAAATAAAAGGCCTACGAGTGTAAAACTAATTTTCTTACAAAATATATGATAAAAGAAAATTTTAGAAAAAAGATTTATATTTTTTAGACTTTTATATTTTTTATTATGATTTAAATAAGATTTTACACTAATTAAATATTTAAAAATACTAAAACTTATGAGAAAAATCTGAAACTTTTTGTAAAAATACTTAACACTAATATGGATTTATGAAAATTAGAAAACTTGAAAAAGCTACACTGAATAAGCTAGTAATAAGCTAAAAAGCTCGTTTAAGCTTAAAATGTAAAACGTGGTTATATACTAAGTGGTGTAGGATTTTAACGAAAAAGACCCAAGGGCGCATTGGCTTACAGGTACACCACTATCACCCTTATAAGGGGTGGAGGTCTCAGGTTCGAGCCTGCCTCCACCCTTTTTGCCAAACATTTTTATTTTTGATTTTTTTCTTTTACAAACTTGCTAAGAACATGAAAATAAGCAATTAGTATAACTACAACTTTATCTGAAAATGACTAATAAGCTCTAAAATAAGCTAAAACCTTAACAGTGGCTATAGAATGGAAATAAGCTAGAGTTTCAGCCAAAATGGTTTTAAGCTATTTAAACAAGCAAAATGAAAATTGGAAATAAGCTAAATGATGGTAATAAGCTAATGTGAAAACTGATTAAGCTTAGAGATTGACAAATAAGCTCTGAATAAGCTCAAATAAGCAAAAGTAAACCTGTTTGCACAGGGTACTGTTGGTATCACTAGGCACCTTTAAGCTTAAATTTAAGCACCTAAATAAGCTAATAAATGAAAACAAAAACTTGAATCAACTAAATGACCAGTTAAGCTATTCAAAAAGCTAAGTTACTTACTGTTTGGTTTACTAGATAGCTTGTGAGAAGCTTATTAAAAATTGGAAAACCCACTGAGTTAAAACTCAGTGAATGCTGAGAAAATGGACAAAAATAGAAACTGAATGCAGCCCTATCTAAAAAGCTACAAACTTCAAAATTAAGCTTGGATTAATGAGATGGCTTGGTCTAATTTCTAAAAAACCAAATTTTATAAGCTAAGGTACACTGGAGAGCTTTTTACAAGCTCTTGAAGATGCATGTAAACCTGTGCACAGGGTACTATATTGAAATGGTGTGACAAATAAGCTAAACAAAAAGCTATTAAATAAGCTGTAAATTGAAAATAGGAACTTGTAACCTTGAGACAGCTAGGTTGGCTTCTCAAAAAGCTGATTTACACCTATTTTGGTTAACTAATAAGCTCTTAATGAGCTTATGAAACTGTATAGCTGACTGAGTACAGGGCATGTTTTGACTTTTTATAAAAACTAAATAGGTTGACTTTTATGAGATTCTAACTAATTCTAAGGATTAAATAAGCTATATTAAGCTGATATGGAACTAGATTAAGCTACTTAAACAACTTTCACAACAATATACATGATTAGGCAATCTAAAATTCTAACAGTCAACTGTTAAAATGCATTCAAAGAGATTTTGACTTTTATCTCTTGCAGGCACATGAAATTGACTCAAATGAGTTCAATAAGACTAAACATGCATGAAACAACAGACATGAACTACTGCACAAGCTTATAGGGCAGTCTTAGGCAATAAACCAAACACTCCCTTACTATGACTGTTTTGAAGTTTTAAGCAAGGAAACAGATTTTTAAACCAAAGGACCTATTAATTAGCTTATATTAACTACAAAGAGACAATATTAAGACAGGATTAACAAGTTTTAACTACTTGAACTAAGAAATGCAATATTTAAGAAAATGGCTTACAAAATGAGTTTAAGATCAAAACAGAATTGAGATCAAAGGATCACTCCTACTACCTCCCATGAGGTTCTAAACCCAATAGCAGTCCAATTCCAGCTCTGCTTCAACTCTTGATCATCATGCCCATGATTTTTGAATTTTAACTAATTTCTTGGTATTTTTGGTAATTTCTTTTATTGAAACTAAACTGAGTTTTTCATGATTCTAAGAGCTTAGAAAAGCTTTCATAAGAGCTTTTAAGAGCTTACAAGCTCTTAACAACATCTGAGAACAACATTTGAGATTATTTGGAATTTGAACATGAAATATACAAAAAACTAAATTCGTAAACAATTACTGCAATTGAAACTGAAAGTGGGATTTTATTATACTGAGAATTGATTACAAAGACTTGAAAGCTTTTAAAATAAACTGAAAGTAAAATTACACTAAGAGCGACAATTTAGACTAAACTAAAAACTAACTACTACTCTACTCTGTCTCTTTCTTCTTTATTTATCACCATTTCTCATCCCACTAGCCCAAAGATCTTTTCCCACTTCAATCTTGGCCCTCCATTTAGTCAAATTGATCAATACCGTTCAAACAACTTTTGGCGCCAAAAGTTGAATAGACAGCTTATGGCAGTTCTGCTTCAATTAATGCATCATGGAGTGTTGCAGAGGGTTAGGGGGAGAGTTTGGATAAGTTTAGTGGACTGGTGAGCTAAGTAGGGTGGTATTGGTGAAAACCGTGGGTAAAAATGGTGGTTTGGGGAAAAAAAAGGTGTGAAGGGCATTTATTGTGGGGGGTAGTAGTGGCAGAGGTGGTGGAGAGAGTGGGTAGTAATAGGGGTGAGCTGGAAGGTTGCAGGTGTCATGGTGTAGATGGAAACAGGTGTTAGAGGTTGAGGATGAACAGTGCTAGGCGCTTATCTGTTTTTAAATTTCGGGTTTTGGGCTTGGGCCACAGCTTGGTTGTGTTTGTGTTGGGTTTGGATGGGATTTGGTTTAATAATAAGGTTAGGTCCGTTTGGTGTAGTTAATAACAAGGACAAATTTTGTAATTTTGGCAAACTTAGAGGACTGATCTTGTAACATTTCCAAAGTTGTAATAAGGACCATTCCTGCCATTATTGATTAGTACAAGGATAATTTTTGAATATTTTCCATTTTTAAAACATCCAAGGACTATAATTGCCATTTTTGAAACTTAAAAGACCTAACTTGTAATTTTCCAAAATTTCACCATAAGGACCATTATTGCCATTTATAAATAGTATAAGGTTTATTTTGATTATTTTCTTATTTTTTTAAAACTTTAGGGACTAATTTTGACACTTTTGCAAAGTTGAGGGACCAAAGTTGTCAATTTGTGATTTTTTAAACTTTTAAAGGTTTATTTTGACAACTTTTGAATCTCATGGACCTAAAATGATATTTTACAAGTTTTTGAATTACCAGGGACTAATTTTGACAACTTTTGTAACTTGGGGGACTAAAACTGCCAATTATGCAAACTTGATACGTTTTTCATCAGATTTTGATGTTTTTGCATTTAAAACATATAAAACACTTGTTTGTGATATTTTCATCATTTTGAAACATTTCTGAGTGTTTTCAGATGTTTTTGGCATTCTATCAGTATAAAAATGATGAGTATTTAGACACTCATCAAGGCCCTTGATATTCTCAATGCTTGCCATAACGGACCCGCTGGTGGCCATCATGGTGCAAGCTACACCGCTAAGAAGGTTTTTGATTCCGGATTTTATTGGCCTACCATATATCGAGATGCTCATGATTTAGTCAAATCTTGTGATTCTTGCCAACGTCAAGGGAAAATTTCACAAAAGGATGAAATGCCACAAAATGCTATTCAAGTTTGTGAGATTTTTGACGTGTGGGGCATCGATTTTATGGGACCATTTCCATCATCTAGGGGTAATAAGTATATCCTCGTGGCCGTCGACTACTTGTCCAAATGGGTTGAAGCGAAGGCGCTCCCCACCAATGACGCCCGAGTGGTTGTTAAGTTCTTGAAGAATTTGTTTTCCCGATTCGGAGCACCTCGTGCTATCATCAGTGATCGTGGTACCCATTTCTGTAATGAGCAATTCGCTAAAGTTATGGCTAAATATGGAGTTACCCATCGTCTTTCTACCGCTTATCACCCGCAAACGAGCGGACAAGTTGAGGTCTCGAATCGTGGTTTGAAAAGGATTTTAGAAAGGACCGTAGGAGAAAATCGAGCTTCATGGGCCGATAAGTTAGATGATGCATTATGGGCTTTCCGCACCGCTTACAAGACACCCATCGGGTGCACCCCATTTAAGTTGGTGTATGGAAAAGCTTGTCACTTGCCCATTGAGCTCGAACATAAGGCATTCTGGGCCTTGAAACATGCAAACTTTGATCTTAAGACCGCGGGTGATCACCGAAAAGTTCAATTGAATGAATTAAATGAGCTTAGGGATCAGGCCTATGAGAATTCTTTGATTTTCAAAGAGAAGACTAAGAGGATTCATGATGCTAAAATAAAAAACCGCGTTTTCAACGTTGGTGATCAAGTTCTCTTCTTTAACTCTCGCTTGAAGATATTCTCGGGCAAACTCAAAACCCGTTGGTCCGGACCATTCACCATCACTCAAGTTTTCCCGTATGGAACGGTGGAGCTTTCTCAGCCCGATGGCCCAAATTTCAAGGTGAATGGTCATCGTGTGAAACATTATTTTGGAGGGGACATCCCATCTATGGTTGTCCCGGATCTCCAAACTTTCCCCAAGGACAATTGAATTCGGGGATCGAGTCAAGCTAGCGACTCGGTGACCAAAAACAGTAGCGCTTCGTGGGAGTCACCCCATGCTTATCTCTATCTTCTTTCTATTTTCTAATAAGTGACGTGAAGGGGTTAGCCTCTTCGATTTCTCGTGTTTGGTTGTTTGTGATGTTGTGTTTAGGATGATCCCGATATGAAGACTCTCGTGCTCGAAGTTTGTCTTTTCTCCACTCGAGTTTCATGATCGTTGCTAATGGAAATCCGATATCCTAATCTTATCGACTAACGTTTATCTTCTAGCATACTTAATAAACGGCTTTTAGATTTTCGTGATACCCTTGCTTTAAACATTGAGGACAATGTTTCGTTCTAGTCTTGGGTAGGGTAATCTTCGATTTGATTTGACCGCACTTGCATATTTTTGTCGTGTTTCTCTCGCAACCCCGTTTTTCCTTAAGAAAATGATAAATTGTGCAAAAATGTGAAAATTTTAAAATTTTTTTGAAGCTTTTGCTAGTCTTTTTGATTGAAAAGTTTGCTAGTCTCTTAGACAAGAAGCTATAAAATGCGAATTCTAGCTCACAAGGCCAAGATTTTGCAAGTTTCCCTGAGTGACTTTAAATATGCATAACTTTATTTCATTAGACGAAGCATTTGCTAAGTTAATATATGTTTTGACACCTTGTTGACTTTCCGCTGGTAAGAGTAGGAATAGAATTCTGACTTGACCGGGCGTGTTGAGCCCTAGCTTGTTCCCTTAACCATTGGTAATCTAAAAAAATTATCGGCTAAGCATCCGCGGATCTCATTATTTGGGATTTTAAATTTGCGGAGATCAAGAAATGATAGAGTTACTTATGAGTTTAGATGCTAAGCGTGGAGTAGTTGGTTCTCTTTAGAGCCCATCGAAGGTACTTATGGCTTTTTGTTCCCACAAAATTGTTTCACCCCATATATGTCTAATAAATAATTAGAGATGTTGAGTTTTTGGCGATAGTTAGTTCTTTATCTTTTTAAAAGAATCTTTGTTTTAAAAATTGGGTACACATCAAGGATCCGTAATGAATAAGCAATCAGTGATAAGTGAAAAGTAATAAGTAAAGTTATGAGCTGCGGTGTAGAGATCGGACCCTTGGATCTTTAGCCGGGATTGAGTGAGGTCTTAGTCTAGCCAACCGGGATCCTCATTTCATGAAGCCTATAGTCTTGGAATTACCCCGTGAAGCTCCGTAGTTCATAGCTCATATAAGTAAAAGTATAAGTGCAAAAAAAAAAAAAAAAAAAAAAAAAAAAAAATTATTATTGATGAAAAGTGAAAAAAAAATCAAAAATATAAGTGAATAAAAATTCCTTGATGTGGACCTCATTTTTACGACAATGTTTCTTAAGAGAAGATGGATAACTAATTATCGACTTAGCTTCATATCTTTATCGGATTAATTCTTATCGAAACGAGAACTTGAAGAAATTCATTTCTCACAAAAATAAAAAAATCTAGAGGAAAATAGGAAAATGGGAGCAAAAGGTAATTACACAAGTAACTTCCATGGGTAGTGTTAGCATCTAGAATCATATTTAACAATGATTTCGATTTTACGCTTAGTTTGGGACTTGTGAAAAATCAGGAACGATGTATTCTATCCGTATGGTCACTTCACGCTGTGTTGTGTTTCTTACTCCGTGATCCTAACGTGTCGTTTGAAAAATGTTGGAGTTATTGATCGACATGAAAGTTCAACAAACCGTCACTCATAACCGGAATGTGCTTAATCGTAATATCCATATGTGAATTAAAAGGTAAACGGGGCGTTTTTAGAATTAAGGTTCTCTTAATCTCTTTTGAGGAATCTTTGCTACTTCTTCATAGGTTTAGTAGAAAGAGATTGAGATCCTTGGTTTTAGAAGCGTGAGTTGATTGCATTGCGTGAGGACATGACAATGGTCTCGTCTGGGGTATTTTGATATGTGCAAAAACACATATCATTTCTTTATCTAATAAAACCCAAAATAACCAAGAAAGAGCCGTTTATTGCTAATATCTGTTGTTTTCTTGAGTTTGTGCTTGTGCAGGTACGGATATGTAAAAACACACAAAAAGAAGCCAAATCAGACGTAAATCCGAGCACGAGAGATTAAGAGAGTTTAAGCTGAGCCGGAAGATCGAAATTATGCTTTTGTGAAGATTTTATTCTCTGAGGATGATTTTTGGAAGTTATAATCAAGTTTGAAGAAATGTCAAGATCAGTCCCTCATCTTTGAGCTATTTGGCAAAAGTGATCCCTCAAGTTTCTGAAATTGCAAAATCAGCCCTTGGTTTATTGAAGAATGACAACAATGGCTCTTGAAAGAGATTTTCAGAAAATACAGTTTTGGTCCCTGAAGTTTCAGCTTATACACATTTGGTCCTTGATATGTTAAATGGTTACAAATTCAATCCAAAGTCCAAATACAATATCCAAAACCCTTGGCCCAATCCACACAAAACCCGGTCCAATAACCATCTCATAACCCACGGCCAATATATCCAACCCGTTACCCGGTTTTTACCCAGGTCAACCACCCAAACCCGGTCAAACAATATCAAACAATAATAAAAAAACTACCCCGCGCCCCTTTTACCCCCAAATTACCCAGGCAATAAGAACCCTAAAATTACCCACGCGTCAATTAGTCAAATTAACCACAATTAAGGGTAGTTTCGTACAATCACTGACACACCTGACACATGTGGGGTGCCAGGTCATCAATCCGTGTGCTCTATTCCAATTTCTGCTCTCTCATTGGTCGAAGCTACGTGGTTTATATGATCCTAAGGTGGAAATGGATTGGATGCATTTGGGATATGATCTAAGGGTTGTAAACGACTCAAAGAAGCACATATTTCATTCTCTAGATCCTTCCAAGACCTTGAGCTCAGCTATATATAAAGCCCCTCATTCGTTCACAAGGATATCTCCTTTCTTTCATTTTTTAGTAGCTTAGTTTTAATTGTAATGTCATTTTAATGTTTTAAGTATGGTTAAGCTTTTGTAATTCACTTTTTGTACTCAAATTTCATAGATTAATAAAATTCAGTTTTCAATTCTCAAGTAATTATTTAATTGTTTATGTCTTAAATTTGCTTATTATCCTTGTTTAATGCTTATTTCATCAATCCAAATCTGTTTTTAGCTTATTTCTTCCTTAACTCAAAAATAAAATAAAAAAATCAGAAAAAATAATTAAAAATAAAAAAAAATGTTTCAAATCTTCTCATAAGCTTCTATTAAGCTTAGCTACTGTTTACATAAGCTCATAAAAGCTTTATATAGCTTCTAGTGAGTTTATCTCTTCTTTCAATTCATTTTACTCAAATCTCATATACAGTCAACAAAAGTCAACTGTAATCAATTGAATGCTGAAATGGTTTGATTTGCTGGTTTAGCTTGGATTGGGTTGAAGTTAGTTGATATTGGGGTTAGGTTACTGTTCTATTGATCTCATGAGCAAGCCATAGTGGCTGGACATCTTGTAAGTTGAGACTTAATCTCATTATTTGGCTTAATTGAGTAGTAGTGATTGTTTCAATTAGATCTGTTATAAGTATTGATTATTGCTGTCATGTAGCTTTATTTAGATGTATTGAATCTGTTTTGAAGTTAAAATGAGCTTGTCAATGTGATTTAGCTAAAGTAGATTACACAACAGTATTGAAAGAGGTGTTTGGATTGTTTGTTAAATCTGAGTTAGGATGTTAGTCATTGATTAGAAGCTGTTGCCTTAATCTCTAGTAGGGTAGTTATAGTCATTCTAGTGATTTAATTGCATATTATTGGTCTGAAAGTCAAAATCACAAGTTAACTGCTCTCATTCTTAAGTCTATTTGAAACAGTTGAGTAAATCTTGCATTTAGGTAGATAAAGTGAATAAACTAGCTTGCTATAGTTGTATTTCATCATTTCTCATCAAGATCAGTTCATCATTTTGAATCAAAACTCATTTTGGTCAACATTTCATTACTGTCTAAAAAAGTCAAAAGTTGAAGAAACAGTTTTGCACCAAACTTTGAGGATCTTTCCTTGATTCATTTTCAAGTATAAGTGTTTGAAATTTTGGTTAATCATAGTTCAGTTGGTCTAGTATTGAAAACAGCTTTTTGTGAAGTCTTATCAAGTCTTTACAATCTCCAAATTAGCTGCTCAATAAGCTACTACTTCCCCTGTTCACACTCAGCACATACTGAGTGTGAAACAGGTTTGTTTCAAACCTTGCACTGAGTTCATTTTAGATAGCTAGAGCCTGGAAATTGGTCCAGTTGTAGTTTGTTTGGTGGTCTTGAAGACTACATATCTGGTTTTCACCTTAGCTCTCCTGTTAAGCCTGTGGATAAGCTCAAACATAGGAGCTTAGGCTGATTTGGATAAGTAGTTATTTAGCTCTAAACTTTGTAGTTTGCTTATTAGAGGTTAGGATTAGAAGTAATTAGTTGCTGGTAGGTATTTTTAGTATAATATAGCTTCTGAGACTGTTTGGTAGCTTAATTCACTCTTTAGCTTATTTTCATTAGCTTATTCTTGATCAGTGTACACATCAGCTCTCATTTCTCACACATAAGCTATAGATTTTATATTTTTCATAGAATTAGAATAATATTTTAGAATTTTACTGAATTTTTCATAAATTTTCATCACAGTTTAGTATTTTTCACAATTTAAAACAGTTTTTAGGAATTTTTAAATAGCTTTTATTGCAATTAAATCAGAAAAAGTTCCAAAAAAATAAGTTTTCAATTTTCTTAGATTGAAATAAATACAAAAAGCAAAAAAATAAATTTTCTAGATTTTTCCTAGCTTATTTTGTAAATTTTAGCCAATTAATTAGATTTAAATAGTTTTAAATTTGTAGAAAATAGAAAATTAATCAGAAAAATACAAAAATAGTTTTGAAAATTCTCTTAGGATATTTTAGATTTTATAAAAATAGTTTCATATTTTTCCCCTTAATTTTCATAATTTTTAGTATTTTAATTTTGTTTTAAAAGTTAATAATTAGTTTTTAATTCTAATAAAATCCAGAAAAATCCTAAAAAATAGTTTTAATTCTTAAATAGTTTTCAATTTGCATTTCTAGGGTAAAAGTAATTTTAGGCATTTTTAGGATATAATTTAGACGTAGTTGCATTTTATTTTTGTTTCGTTAATTACATTTTAGTTAATTTCGCACTTAGGATTTCCCGTAGAATAGATTTCCCTTAATTGCTTTCCCTTCTCCCGTAGTTTAATAAAATCAAATCACAAATCAAAACATCGAGCATTAAATTCCAAACCAATAACGACGTTGGCAATTCACGCCTCGTTGGGAAACGATTCGGGTTGACTAATCCGTATCAACGATCACACACGGGATTTTATTTTTTATTCTTTTTCCTAAAGGAATTTTGAATCTATCCTCGTGATTATTTTTGATATCGATATTGAGGTTTTATCCATACACATACCCCTAAGCCTTTTATTGACGAATCACTTATCTATTTTTTCGACAAGCTTATAAGCCTATCAAATAAATTTACTAGGGGTGAGCATGGTTCGGTTTGGCTCGGTTTTTGTATAAAACCGAAACCGAACCAAAAAATTTCGGTTTTTGATTTTTAGAAACCATTCGGTTTCGGTTTTGTGTCGGTTTGGTTTTTCGGTTGTCGGTTTTTTTCGGTTTGGTTTTTCGGTTTTTCGGTTTCAATACGATTTATCGAGCTTTGCTTTTTCAAAGTAGATTTGACATATATCATAAAATAGAACCATATCTTAAACCGGTACCGGCCGGTACAACGGTGATTTGACATATATCATAAAATAGAACCATATCTTAAACCGGTACCGGCCGGTACAACGGTACTAAAACGGGTAAAGAACCGTTTTAAATCAAGTGCCAACATTCTCAAAGTTGCCTCCAAGTTCCAAGGATTTGTTAGAGCTTGAAAGGTGCACTGAAACAATTTAAGGGTGTGTAAACGAAAAAAGAATGATGTTGGAACAAGATCTTCAATCTTTTGATGCAATTGAACCATCTTCAACAGGAACAACCATTAACATTCAAACTTAATGTGTTCTTGTGACATTTGTGTACCCATTTTTTTTACCTTAAAGCACATTGGTGTTTTGTATATTGTTATGAAATAAAATATTAGCAGAGTTATCACACATTTGAAATGCATCATTGAAAACGGTAATGTAAAAGGAATATATCAAGATAAAGTACTTATATTATTTATGAACAATAAGGCAAGATATATTATTTTGACTTTAAATGTCGGTTCGGTTTCTATTGGTCGGTTTTTAAAGCTAAAACCAAACCGAACCAAAAACTTCGGTTTTTCAAAATATAAAAACCGAACCGTCGGTTTTTCAATCGGTTTCGGTTTTTTTGGTTTCGGTTCTTCGGTTTTTTTCGGTTTAGGTTCGGTTTTTCGGTTTGTTGCACACCCCTAAAATTTACACATATACCCATTTAATGGGTCTTAAGTTCAGTGTTATCACTAAGATGGTGTTCAATTATCATGGGTGAACAAGCTCATAAGCATAAAAAATGAGCTAATGAGCTTATCATTTTTTCGACAAGCTCGTAAGCCTATCAAATAAATTTACACAGACACCCATTTAACGGGTCTTAAGTTCATTGTTATCATTAGGATAGTATTCAGTTATCATATGTGAATAAGCTCGTAAGCGTAAAAAATGAGCTAATGAGCTTATCAATTTTTTGGACAAGCTCATAAGCCTATCAAATAAATTTACACAGACACTTAAGTTCAGGGTTATCATTATAGAGCTAGGTATGGTGTGGTGTCATGGTAGAAACTCGACACTTTTTGCCCATGGCATCAAAACACCCCTCCATAGTACAAAAGTGATGCCATGGACTCTCTCTCCCTTGGGGAAAATCCGGCCGCCACCCTTCAATATTTTCCGGCCAAAAACTACTCCTAATCGTCCTCTCTATCCTCCTCTAAGGGTATGCAATATGATTTAGGGTTAGTTATTCTTATAAGGGTGGTTGGATACATAGTTTTCTTTTAATTCTTATACGGATTTCTCATGTTTCTGGCCGAAACCCTAAGCTCTATCATTATCGTTTTTTTTGTTAGGGTTTCTGGCCGAATTATTCAATAAACTCTAATTCCTTATCGACTATATATATAGGGTTTATTGATTCGTGTTTTTCTGTAACCCTAATCTCGTTTTTAGGGTTTATTCCTATTCGGTGCTGGTATGATCGTATGATTCTTTCAAGGTTTATTGTTACATGCGATCTGCTTTGTTGTTGGGTGGTGATCGTAGCATGTTTTTACATGGTGCGATCTGCTTGGGTCGTTATGGTTAAGAAACCTTTTCTAGGGTTTTGATTCTATGAATGGTATGTGATATTGGATCTGGTTGTTGCGATGCATGCTTATCTGCTATAGGTGGTTTATACTTGAACGTGTCTCTCATGGAGATGGGTTAATTTGTACGTGGGTTTTGAGAGGGAGAGATGTTTGTTGGATCGATCTATTTGGAAGGAGTCCGTGTTCTTTTATTTTCTCATCAGATCGAGATTTGGTTATGATGTATGTTAGGGTAGCCCTATGGGTATGCTTATTGATCAGTTCTATATGATGTTTGCTGCTATCATTGTTTATTGGGACTGATTTGATGTGGTTATCGATTATGGCTGCTGGTTCACATGGTTGCGGTGTCAATGGTTTGTTTTCTGAATCTTTATGCATTTAGCAGCCTAATGGTCTTCTGAATCACGCCATGAACTGGTTCGATGCTAGGGTTTTGTTATATGGTCATACAGTTGTTTTAATTTGATGTTCGTAGCATCTCTGATCATTCAATTCGCTGGTATTGATGAAAGTTCTGTTTGGGACAGATTTATGTTATAAATGGAATTTAATTTTTTAGGGGCTCTTGTTCAAAACCCCATTCACACGATCACGGATCAGTTGCACTCTCATTCTTCTTGGGGTCTCGTGATTGTATTTGCTGGAAGTTAGGGTTTGGAAACCCTACTTTCATTCGTTACGGGTCATCATGCTTGGTGTTCATTATCTTGTTCCTTATGAGTTGTGTTCGGTTTTGCATCTAAACATACACCATTGGAGCAAGTTTGTGCTTGCTGCTCTACCCGTGGTTTTAGAGTCTCTCACCAACCTTTTTGAACTGAATCTCAAGATTGATGATCCATGTGTGGGCAAGTTGGAGGTTTCTTCATGGAAGTAGGTGAATCGCTATAGTGATTTAGAAGGCTCAAGTACTTTTCTTGAGTAGTATTGTAATGTTTTATTTACTTGTGTCATTATTGGTAGGTTCATTTTTGTAAGTTATAAGAATGGTGTGTCATTCTTATATTATAGTCTGTAAGTGTCCTAAGGGACTGAGATGAGGGATTCACTCTCATCCGTTGTACTTCATTGTTTTTTGGTTAATATATTTTACCAGGGTGCAGGATTACTCTCCTTTACCCAAAAAAAGTGATGCCATGGAGTAAAAGTGGTGCCATGGGTCCACACATACCCCACGAAGAAAATGTGCCACCGCATGGGCTTGTATATACCAGCCAAAGCCTCACCAACCGAGCCTCGGTATGGCTTTGGCGCCATAGCCTTGGACTGGTCCAACAGCGCAACCCCACCAGCGAACCACACCGAAGCATCTTAGGATAGTGTTCATTTTGGCGCAGATGTGCTAATACTTAAATAATAGTTAAAGGAGTAAATTTGTAATTATATGTCAACTACATATACCACTTTTGTAAATTAATCCAATATATTACTCCTTCATTCTCAAAATATGCACAAATTTATAAATAATAATAATAATAATAATAATAATAATAATAATAATAATAATAATAATAATAATCCTTGACTCAAGACATTGGGGCTCGTGTTGCGGGTCATATTTTTAATCGTATTAGTTTCGCTATTGCTAGAGGAGTGGGGACCCAGTTGGTTTCTCGGCTTCCCACTAATTTCTTGTAAATCTTTTGAGTTTTTAATAAAGTGATGTTAATTAAAAAAAATAAAAATAAATAAAATAATAATAATAATAATAATAATAATAATAATAATAATAATAATAATAATAATAATAATAATAATAATAATAATAATAATAATAATAAAAATAATAATAATAATAATAATAATAATAATAATAATAATAATAATAAAAATAACTACACACTCCAACAATAAAATATTATCTACAGCTAGGGGTGTTAATCGGTTTGGGTTCTGGTCAATTCAGGTAAGCTCAATGTCGAGTCGAGGCTTAAAATAACATTCTCAAACTTGACCCTATTTGAATTCGGGTTCAGGTTCATTTGGGTCGGGTCAACCCGAATATGAGTAAAACGGTCATAAAATTGCTTATTGGTATTAGTTTAGATACATAATTTATAAACATTAAAAGAAAAAAAAAAAAAAAAAAAAAAAAAAAAAAACCCTTATTGGCAGGACCCGAGTTAGCGAAAAATATTCAACACGATATCTCGGCCTTATTTAGCATTCGGGTTATTCAGGTTGACTCGAATTACCCGAATAAAGTTATTGGCCAGAGTAACCCGACCCGAATATTATTAATCGGCTTCAAGTTTCGGTCAGGTCCAAGTCGGGTTAGAATTTGGGTCAAACTTTTTAACACAACATATAAATTTATTTATCTACACAATCCAACATATCGAATACAAAAGTTAAAAAATGGGAGTGTTAAAGAAAGGAGTATGGGTGGAAATGAGCCGAGCCGCTCGGGATCAGATCGGTAAAAAGCTCAAACGAGCTCGTGCAGAAGTTCGAGCGTAGGTTTGGGCTCGTTTAATAATCGAGCTTGATCTCGAGCTTTATATATAAAGCTCGATTAAGCTCATGAGCCTAAACGAGCCCTAAAAGTATATTCGTATATTATTTTCTATACGTATAACCATGTATAAATGAGCTTAAAATAATAAACGATCTCGAGCCTAGTGTGGTTAACGAGATTTCGAGCTTTATTTTATTCAACACTTTATATACGTTAGTCAAGCCCGAGCCGAGCTTGAGCTTTTGAAAATTTTCATGATCCGAGCTCGAGCTCAAAATATGAGGCTCGAAACGAGCTCTAGCCCAAGATCAAGCTTTATCTATATTACATATAAAGAGTGTATAGTCAAACCTTAAAAAGTGAAATCTTGAAGTTAAAGGTGAGAGAAATGCATAATATAAAAAATACTCTTATTAAAACACACCATTACTTATAAGTACAATAATTTATTCACATTGTACAACCAATTAAAAGCATATATACCAAATTGAAAACAACCAATTAAAACACCCCTTATTAAAAACAAGCTACAACATAATCCAAAATATAAAATAATTAAACACACTAATTATTGTTATTTTTAAAACGCCTTACAATGAAAAGTACATGTTATTATACACACTATACAAATTGATAAAACGCACAAAGCTTCATACAAGCTAACAAGTTGATGGTATATATAGTTTTGAAAACCGGACCGGACCAAAGGGTTTAACCAGGAACCGGTGTCGCCACCGGTTCGGCTAATCAATAAAAGCAATCCAAAAACGAACCAGAGAGGACCCGTTGAAACCGATACAAACTGGTGGAATTAGGTCTCATCGAGATCTATTTATCCGATTAATCGTCACAGAGTACCCGCTGCCGAAACGTGCTGGTGCCCTGCTATATATTATATATAAAGGAAAAAGCAAAATGTGAAAAGTTGAAACTAGAAAAATAAATGTTAAAAACATATATTTCAAAAGGAAACTATTAAAAAACATCAAAAACCGGGTTGACCTGGTGTTAGGAATATTTGTAATACTTAGTTATAATTGTAGTACTAGTAGGTATATAGTTCCTACTGGTAGAGTAGTAGTTCCTACTGGCAGGTATATAGTTCCTGCTGGTAAGGTTATTATTATAGTTAGTACTGGTAGCTCCTAATGGTAGCGTAATTAGTCCTGGTAACGTCAAATAGTTATTCTAGTATAAGATATTAGTTTGTTAGAGTTGAGGATATGCATGAGCTAAATTTGGAAGAGATATGCTTATCATTTCACACGTTTTTGTTAATGCCGATTAGGGTTTCATCAATATTAATAGAACCCACGGCTATGAGCTTTCAATGTGTTGTCGATTCTGAAGTATCAAAACCAGCAAGGGGGAAGGAGACACGCATCTAAACGTGAGTAAACTTGATGAACTTAATACTTCTAAGTGATTCAAGATACCGGGAATACAAATGTCATGACCGCAGAAAAACTCAATGTTTAGCTCATGGTGTTTAGTGTTCTTATTCCAACTATGTGGGGGAAGAGATGGAAGAGTTAGTTTCTGGTAATAAAAGAGGTACACAAGTGTGTGATGATTTCGATGTTATCGCAATCATCAGAGGAGAGAGATTGTGTACATTGGGGACGCTCAGCTGTTTCACTTGAGAGCTTAATCAGTGATTCAAAGATATAATCACTTATTCCGGAGTTGACATCCGCAGAGACAATCAGTGATTCGGCCTGCTACTTCAATGTTATTGGTTATTTTCTCTTTAGGCATTTGGGTACTTGGGTTCTTGAGCTTCATACACTTTCTTCAGGGGAGAGAAAAGTATACATCAGGGTTATTCTTTGGATATCGGACTTAATCTTCTACTTCGATGTTATAAGTTTCTCTCTCTTCGGGTATATGTGTTCTTCGGGTTCGTGAGCTCTATTCTAAGAGACTGACCACATCAATTCAACTACTTGGGGGAATTGTTGACTTGACACCTTTTGGAATGGATCACTTCTGACTTCAGTGGAAAAAGAATTTGAGAAGAGTTATTCAAATGGAGAATCACGATGATCATTCTTAAAAAGGAGCAGCAAGATCGACGATAATGGTGTGCTTCTTTGTGCACCTGGCTAAGGCAAGCTTGAAATAGAGCTTTGAATCTGCTCAACAAAAGGATTTTCGGTTTGGGGGGAAGCTGCCAAAGTCTCACTTTCAGATGGTTCAATTTCACTCAATTCAGGAGCCTAGAAAGCTTTGGTGGTGAATGTTCAAGAGATGATGACTTCTATCTTTGACAACGGGGCTGTTCGATATCCTTATCTCGGTACTAGTATCATCATCTTTCTTAAACTATATCATCTACTCTATCTTTGTAAATATTTATCAAAAACCAAAATACAAAAATATAAAACCCACAAAAAGAAAATAGAAAAATATAAAACCAACAAAAACCCATAAAAATCAAAAAATTTGAAAAGACCAAAAATATTATTTTCTCAAGACATGTCTTCTGGTATCGATAACATATACGGTCTTAGAAATGTCATTCAATAATGGCACGCGACTTTAGATGAAGTTCGAGCAGGAGGTGTAAATATTTTTTTCAAAACATGTATCAAATAATGGCTTGCAGTTATTTCAGACTGTGACTCGTGCTTAAACTATGGTTTGCTATTACTTCATATAGCAACCCGCTCTTCAAAAGAAGGAAAGTGCTGCCCTTAAACGATTTTCATATATTTCATGCACTTATCCATAAACAAAATGAGGAAAGCAAGTTGTCAAAAAGACTGTTGTTCCTACAAATGTTTTTCTTTCTCAAAATTCTTCAGAAAAATATTTGTTTTCAAAAATGGTGAAAAAAATGAGTTGCTTGAAAATCAATCAGACTTGGAGTTTACATAAGTTTGCAAAACTCAATCAATGACTTCAGATCTTTTTAAAAAAACTTTGAATGAAAAGAGTCATTGATTAAGGGGGAGAATGTTATCAAATTTATATCATCTAACGGGCTTATCTAATTATCTTACACACTTAACAGAAAAACATCTTTGCCTACGTCGAAGGACTAGGAATCTAGGATATGATTGTTAAAATTAGATGACTGTAGTTTGATAAACACATAATCCTTATGCCTTTGTATGATCAGATTGACATGTTGGATTGACTTTTATTAGTTGATTGTTGTTTGGGTGTTGTCGACCACCATATATCTGTTTGTGTTGACTAACGTATGCAGATAAGATGGTTTATAAGATTGTTCCCTATCCGGATCCCACTAATGAAGATGATTGGATACCGAAAGGAAAGGGTAACTATATCTTGGGTCAACAAAAGAATAAACGGAGCTTAATTGGATCTCCATGGAGAGTTGGCACGATAGATGCAACTTAAGAGGTCTCACTGCATCTGCAGATGGTTTTCTTCCAGCCTTTTAGCAACAATAGAAGTAGCTTATTATTCGCTCCACCTAATGTATCTTTGTGCAAGAAAAAGTAGTGGATGATACCATGTTTCTTAAAACAATTTGAAAATATTGTTTTGAAAATGGGAAAAATATTGTTTTGAAAATAAATTGAACTCAAATTTTGAAAATCAACCAGACTTTATTTTGTAAAATCTTAAGTCACTCAATCAACGACTACGGTCATCGATTGAGGGGGAGAGTGATTTCAAATCAAATATTTTCAAACGATATTTCTTCATAAAAGTCCGTTTGAACAAAATAAAGTGGTGATCTAAAGATTTAATGTTATGTGATGGTATGATTTTCTTTAAAACTCAAAGATCTTACAAAATGAATTTTTTTTTGTTCTTGTTTGATTGTGAAATTGTTTTATTTTACTTAAAGATCTCTTAAAAACTATCATACCTGACACTAACAATCTTTAATGTCTATAATTGGTCCTCATCAGTCAATTTCAAAAATTAAATCTTGCCACGTTTTTCCCCAAATTTTCCTAAATGATTCAAATAAATTGGGATCACAAATCTCAAATGGTTTGAAATTTTTGATCGGGGTAGAGATCGTGATTTAAATCTCAAATCAGTTTTAGTCCTTTAAAGGCACTCCTGCCTCCATGTGCCAAATGACTTCATATTCATGATGCACATGATTGAGGAGGAGCATTTATCAAAAAACAAGATGAGCATTTAAACCTGGCCACATTTTCTCCAATGTTTTCTAAACCTTATTAAATCACTTGGGATCCAAAATCTCAAATGGTTTGATATTTTTGATCGGGGGAGAATTTATGATTTAATTATGAAATCTGATAAATGATGATCGATTTGATTCAAAAGTGCAGGCTACTCTCCCATATGTGCTAAACGCTTTCGAATCTCGAAGCACATATTGAAGGGGAGCATTTCAAAAAAAAAACAAACTCTCAAGGTACAAAGATTTCTATGTTTCAACATAAGTACCTTGATTGATTTTCTAATGGTTTCTATTGGCAATCGTGGAAGTACTTCAAAACCTCTTTCCTCTATGTGTTAAATGATTTCAAATAACCAACGCACATTTTGAGGGGGAGAATTTACCAAGAAAATCAAATGGCTTTTTCTACGGAAATTGTGATCAAGAAATTATTTCAAAGAACTCTTGCCTCCATGTGCTAAACAATTTCAAAATCAAATGCACATGTTGAGGGGGAGAATTTATAAAAGATAAAAAAACAATTTAGGTACAAAATGCTTTGATATTATATCACAAGTACCTTGATTGATTTTCCAAATGATTTTTCAATTGGTTTCATGAAGGAATGAACAATACCAAAACACCGACCAATTTACTTTATGCATGGCGATATAAGGATGGGTAGGTTAGGTATTCATTCCCACGATCCTACCAGAGCCTGAGGGATCTACCCAGGGACAATCTACTAGATTGTGTAGAAGTCCTTAGGTATGATGAAAAAAGGAGAAAAGTGAGAATAAGGGAAGATTACCGACTGAGATAGAGCTAGAACTGGAATAAACCCAACAAGGTTCTAGTAATGAAGTCTAGGTAAGCACTAAAGGGGTTGAAGAATGAAAAATAAATGAATGTGAAAAGGGTGAAAAGAAATAGCCCTCCAATAGTTCAACCTTAGGGCAGAAACCGGGTTCAATACATATGCTACTGGTGGTTACTAAGGTAACGCCGGTATTGAAGACAAGACGTCATGAACCTAGTGACGCACTGCACTAAACTTCCCAAGCTACTCAAGTTCCTCTTAAAAGGGCTTGTTTCATTCTCACGGAAAACCTACATAATCTATCGACTTTCTCTTAGAGATTGTTTATATTGAAGAAGGAGACCCTCTCCCTAGTCTCCAACATAGGAAACCAAATATGCACTATTGAGTCTAGAGACAAGAGATCATCAATAAATCTCATTATGACACAATCAATGAGGACTCACTGTTTCACACAATGTGGAAAGTGAGAATATATCTTAAGAGTCCTACGCATTATCCTTGTGGTATTGCCAGAACATCTGAGTGATATGCAATCATATTCACAATGAAGACGAAAAGCCTTCTAGAGCCAACATCAAACAAGCTCTTGGTGGGTGGCATGTGAGATCTATCCAATAGATCAATCATGTGACAACTGGACAAAAACGATGGAGCGATTCACATTATGAATCAATCCTGGTTCAGGAAATGGATTGACGGATACTTTTGAAAAACTAGTCGTTGTGCTAAAAAATTATTTTCTATAACACATCGACTTTGTATTACATTTTCAAAATCAAAAGGTATTTATGATTGAAAATTGATTTTTCTTATAAAACCTTCGTTGTATTGCAAAAATTCTTTCTATTATGCAATATACGATTGTTTTTCAAATCATTTTCTTCAATTAGTGAATCTCAATTTGCTGATTCACTCACTCCGTGTTGTCTTCTTTGAGACGTTCCAGTTTGAGAACGGCTAGAGCAGCTGCGAAACCCTATCAAGGAGATTCTTCAGAATTATACCGGATCACAGGCAGTACTTGTACTGATCAACGGGGAACCGTGGGCCATGCACCTCAATTCAAAGAAAGTGATCAAAGACACTTTCGTGTGCTTTTATTGCTAACTGTTGTCTGCAAGAACACCCGTCGGTTGCAGCTGATCAGAATCGAGGCGTCAATCCATAGCCGCATGCTCACACAACACATTCATTTCTAAAGAAATCATGATAAGTGCATATCTTCATCAACTGGCTCTGATATTTTCAATCCATGCTTCTGCTACGCTACTGCAAATATAATGAATCAACAAAAGCTTCCGCAACTCTGATGAGAAGATATCATGATCCAAAATTATAAGCATGTCGGTCCAAAAGTCACAACTTCACATAATGGCAATTCAACAAAGGATGAGACAGAGATTTGATGTGGCTGATGATCTCAAAGCTGGCTCAAAGACTCACCATCACGTGGATCAGTTTAAAGACCTCACTGAAATTACAAAGTAATCGAACTTTGATGAATCACTGCTAAAGTACAAAGATTGCGGTAATGAAGAATTAAACTCTACGAGCTCAAGACTGAAGATAAAATAGAATGCTAGGATTCAAAATGTAAATCATGGGTGACCTCCCTTAGGGGGAGATTGTTAGGAATTAGAAATTTCATAGTGAAGAGTCGGTCACCCCATACATAATCTAGCATAAGTTAGCTCATAGAAATATCGTTATTTACGTGTTTATTAGTTTAGTTATTAGTTTAGAGTAACACCGTCGAGGAAGGACGGGTCTGTACCCACTGTATGCCTAATCCACAGCCCGACAGGAGGGCGTATTAGTTGTAACTATAAATACCCCTTCCATCCTGGGAAGGGGTAGTGCTTCTCATTCAATCTAACCTTTTCTCTTTTGTTTACTTTCTCTCTCAAGAGAACACCCTCTCTACATTTTCTCTCTCTAAAACCTACTCATATTCGACCTATATATTGTTATGTGATGTGTTTATGAAAACCAATATCTATCATACATGATTTTCATGTTTTTGGACAATATGTGTGTTTTAATTGCAATATGTGTCTAGTTGTGTGGTTTCATCATATGTGCTCTGTGGAAAACTAGAAGGGGGGGGGTTGAATAGTTTTACCAATTAAAACTTTGTTTTAAACTATTTAGATCGACTTATGTCAATCTATTTAAATGTGTGTCGGATGTTGATGATCAAGCACATAGAAGTATAGATATGTAATGAAAAGATAAATGGTAAGAAGCACAAAACCACAACGCGAGTATTTATAGTGGTTCGGCTACAAGGACACCTTGCTTGCCCTACTCCACTCCCCGAGTCACCTATTCGAGAGTTTGTAAGCACTACACAACACCAACTCCATATGGCGGAGAAGCCTTCACAACGTTGCCTACTCTTTTTCCAGTACTAGGCTAACCACCGGGTTCTTTCACTCCAAGGTGAACCACACCTAACACAACATCGCCTACCCTTTATTCGGTCCTAGGCTAACCACCGAGTTCTTTCACTCCAAGGTGAACCACACCTATCACTACGTTGCCTACCCTTTATTAGGTATTAGGCTAAGTACCTAGTTCCATTGCAATGGAGGAACTACTACCAATCACTACACCAATCTCCTAACCCCAAAGGAGAATAACTCCTTAAATCAACATCAACAAGGATATCAATATCCTTTGACCCAATACTACTCTAACTAGTACATCGAATCACACCATATCGAATGTACACTTAAGGCACCTTATACTAATGCCTTCGACTAGATCTTCAAGACACCCTTCACTAATGTTTTGTGTCTTGACTTCTAAGCACCCTTCACTAATGCTTCTAGTCTTGACTTCTAAGTACCCACCACAAGCGCTTATGATATGGACGATAGATACCCTTCACTGATATCTTCGTCTTGACACTTGAGACACCTTTCACAAATGTCTTCAACACTTCTTAGGAAAAGGAAAACAATCATCAACAAGAAGACTTCAGTAGTCTTGATGATGAAGAAGCATTGCAACTCATGGACTTGAGTTTTCTCGACTTCAAAGGTGTTGATCTTGCCTTTAAGAGGAACCTAAAAGATCACACAAAAACAAAACTACAAACATAGATCTCTTGGATCTGGGGTTAGAGAGTTTTTAACTCAAGGGGAAAGTATGTTAGAAAGGGGTGAGAAATAATGAAGAAATGGCTCACTATTTATAGAAAAAAATCTCTACTGTTCCCCGGATCCCACGGATCCCTCCCACAAGGGATCCGTCTAGCCTAATGCTAGGGATCCGTGGGACGCTCCTCTTTGCCTATGGGTATTTTTGGTTATGGGTCGTGGGTCATGGGTTATGGGTTGATCCATGGGTTTCTTTCTAGATACAATGTATCTCTAGATTACAATGAACCTAGTTAAGTGGTTTGGACAATACCATGGGTTATGGGTCAATACCATTTGTTAGTTTTTACCCATTTTAGTATATACTTAGTTAAGTATACATTTACCCAAATATGTAAACACTAGTTGTTGTACATATGTATCTCTAAATCATAAAATCACTTATATTTGTTTAAGTGTTTTATGTGAAAATGTAAGTGTGTTAGAAAACTATTGAATCAAACTATTTACGTATTTTATTCGTTTCGTTAAAATGATTTTACGTTTGTTATCGACAAAACATTAGAAGATCGTAAAATATAAATAAACGTTTTTACGGCTTATTTGTATTAACAATCTCCCCCTTTTTGTTGATGACAAAAGATAAAATTATTTTAAGAAAAAACTAAAATTCATAAAAGTTTTGAATTAGTAGTTTTTACATTTCTTCTCCCCCTTTTTTGTCGAAACAAAAAGAAATTCGAAAAGAAACTAACACAATTTTTATTAAAAACATGTGAAGGAAAGAAAAAGAAATAGAGAGCAAGTAATGGGAAAGGATCTCGTATGTACCCCCCCCCCCCCTTGACGAGTCCATCCCTAAGTAAGGGCGTCAAAAGAAAATGATACTTTATAAATTCATTTGCAACTAAATTTGCAAGTGATTTCGTCTATGTGACGAATACGCTCCCCCTTTATGATTGCAACTTTGCAAGGGGACGTCATGAAATGAGCCCAAAATATTGCAAGTGATTTTGCAACGTATTGTTTTGACACAAAGCTCCCCTAGCTTTATGGTGTCAAAGTTTTCATGTGTAAATTGAATAACTGTAAAACAATAGTTAGAAAGCAAGTATAATGCATAATTTCCTGCAAAAATGACTCAAGTTATCAAGAAAGTAGTTTTTTGTCTCACGGATCCCACGGTTCCCTCCTTGGAGGGATCCGTCTAGGAAAATTAAAGGGATCCGTCTGGCTGATTAGTTTCAGCAAAGATGATGTAACAAATAATGTTATCATCAAAATGAGATATGTATCTATACAACATAATCATATACTCAGAAATTAGCAAGTAGCATGTAATTTCATTTAATAAAAGTAGAGATATGATATGCATGACTCTAAAAACTAAGAAACTGAACGATACATGATTTGGAATTACTAGATTTATCTAAGTAACGCTTGATACTAGGACACCACTAAAAATCCTTTAGCTCAAGTTTTTTTAGGTTTTAACTCATCGAAACGTTCGAGGAGGTGATAAAACATGAAACGTTGATCTTCTCGTACTTCATGTATCAAACTTTCAACATGTTGACAATGATAACAATCTTTGTCATGGCTAGGTAGTGGTGGTGGAGGAAATGAGATAGCTTGATGCGAAGGATCAAGTGAAGCGGGTTGGGGAGCCTCAAACGACGGAGGGATTGGTGGAAGCATATTTGAAGATGGCTCGACCAATAATGATGGTGGTGGTAAAGAAGTGTCAACTTCCATATGGTCGGGTGGTTGAAAATTTCTCATAATCCAAATGGGATTATTTGATGGTGACGGCAAAACGGAAGCCAGAGCTAGTGTTGACTCAACACCTTGATTTTGTACCATTATTCATCCTAATGAGGAGAATGTTGTCGGAGATGATTCGGTTGACGAGATTTCGTGTACAACACGAGTAATTTTCTTGGGTGGTTCTTTGGTGAATGAATTACTACTTGGGGTTTTCCTCATGATGAAATGATTTCAAGAGTGTTGTAAGAATTTCTAAATGCTGAAAATGAAGATGAAGATGATGACTTTAGGAGTCCTAGCAAAGTGGTTTATAAAGCAAAGGATTTGGCAAGTGCATTCAAGACTTAAACCACAAAGGTTCATTGGAATGTGATGATTAACATGCACAAGAGTCAACTTTAGAGTTTGTACTGATCTAGGAATTCATTTAAGATGAGATGGAGTGTTTGAGTTAGAAAGATGAGCTTGAAATGATTATTTTAGCTAGAGTTGACATAAATTGTCATCCGGATCCCACGGTTCCCTCCTTTAAGGGATCCGTCTAGGCTAATCCTAGGGATCTGGCTCTCGGCAGCTATGAAAGGATAAAAATGATATTTCTAAGGTCTAAGATCTATATCATCTTGAGTGTTTCAGTCCTCCTAAATGTCTTAAATGAAGGGGTGCTTAAGTACTTGAGGGTAATGAGTGTTGTAGCTAATGATTGACTTTTATGGAAGAAATTAGAACTTTCATGAGTACCAATAAATGAACAAAGATGACACTAAAGATTTTGATAGTGTCAAATGGAGCTAAATGATCCTAGAGATCAGTTAGTGACTTAGAATAATGCTTTGGAGAATATCCTAAGGACTTAAGATGGGAAAACTAGTATTTGATCAATTTTGACCAATTTTGAGGTGAGGATGATTATGATCAATTTTACCATACTTAAGAGATTTTCTAAGGCTAGATGTGAGGTATCATGTAAGAGAATATGTATGATTCTAGAGAGCGGAAGAGTAATGGGTTTAAGTGATACGATAGATCAACAAGCATCTTGAGTGTGATCTAGATGAGTTATGTGTGAGTAGGAAAGATCTACTTATCTTAATAAGGACTTAATTTGCCTTAAGACACAATGTCTCGTTTAGAGTAAGGTGTTCTAAGAACATGCTTGAAATATAATGTTTGCACGGTTCCCTAAGTGTAGGGATCTGTCTAGCACAAATTTTGGGATCCGTCTATCTGCTAAGCAGAACCTTTACTAAAGGTATGCAATGATCTTGACAACGCATTATATTCCAAGGTTAGTTTAAGAGGTTCTAACACTAAGATATCAAATGTAAGATGTTTTATTTCATGAAAGTAATTGGATTACATTGATAAAGCATGAGTACAAAAGGATTGATCCTATTTGAAAGACTACTAAGTTCCTTGAGTGTTTTCGCTAGAAGGATCATCAAATGGTTGATGAGTGTTTTCCGATTCGGGAATGAAGAACATCTTCATGAGGGATGTGTTTAGAGGTTCCATCATCTTTTTCACAAGTACGTACAACGGACTTTGAAATTGAGGATCATGGTACATGAGGTTATGATAAAGGCGCGTCAAGAACATTCCATAAGGGATAAGTTTGTTCTTGGACCCTTGAAGATTTACAATTCGCCTTGCAAAGAAGTAGGCGAGATTGTATGGTTGTTGTGTTAGCAAACAATACATTATGTGAGCACAACAAGCAGGAAGGATTTCTCGATTTCCCCTAAGGCTCCAAACATTTTCACGTAGGATGAGTGCAAGAGGCTTGTACTCTTCTAGGATATCCCGTGTATAGATAATGTCTAGTTTGGAGTGATGGGGTTTGCATAATATGCGAGTCAAGTCTTGTGGGAAAGGAATGTGAGAACAATATGGACTAGTTTCTTCACGAAAGTTGAAGAGAGAATCAAGAGACCAATCTTCGGTGAAGGCACATTGTCCATGATTTGGAATCCGGAGGATGTTGGCAAATTGCCCAAGGGTTAAGACAAACTTTTGGTTTTTGATCCAAAACCAAAAGGATAGAGAGCGATCCTCGTTACGAACGAGTTCGACTTGACAGAAGAATTCCAGTATGAACCTTGGACATATTTTCTCGGTAATTTCGAGAAGACATTATAATCCTATGGCTCGGAAGTAGGTATTGATATCTTCTTCGAATTGTAGTGGAGTGTCTACAATACGTCCTTCGTGGAAGTGACGTGTTTTGAGATTATTGAACCCACGAACATGGTTGCCAGGTGTGTTGGGCTCAAGGGAGATGTTTCGAGTGTAGAAGCTTGTCAGTGAAAAATCAAACTCGTATACATGAGACATAGTGAAACCTAAAAAAAACGAGTTAATAGAAAATGATGTTTTGTGGTCAACCAATGACTACCTAACGTTTTTATTTTTATTAACAATGATTTTAATCAACCATGGACATTAACTCACATATTGTTTGACATTCTAGTGGAACTTGTATTTTTAGAAAGAAGGTGGTTTTAATTTGCATGAAAAACTGTTATCTAGTAAAACGGTTCCCTTTCAAAAGGGATCCGGCCAGTATTTCTACAGGGATCCGTGGATCTGTAGAAGCAGAAGCAGGTTTTGTTTGATAAAAAGATATAGGTTTTTAGATCTTATAGTTTTATACCAAGATATGTGTTTTAACATACTTTTTCTTTTAGCATGCAATCATGGTTTCTAACGAGCTACGAGAGAATACGAGGGATTTGAAACACAAGAAACGATAAACATATTATGATAAAAAATAACCTAGATAAACTAGACTATTAATAATATTTTATTTCAATGCTAAAAATGATACAAAGAAGGATTGGGTATATAACCCCAATTTAGATCATTAACACAAAGTATATGTCTCCGTATGAGAACTTCATCATAGGAAACGCAAGAGCGATGAGTGTTAAGGCGATGAGCAAGAGGGCGATGTAAACCATGTTGATGGTGAACCTTCTTTTATTACGACGAGATGAGTATGAGGAGGAAGATGAAGTTTTGAATGAGAGGTAATTTTTGAATTTGGAAGTTTTTGTTTTATTATAAAAAGGATATGATTTTTGGATTAGTGAAAGTAGAAAACACTTTTTATATACCCCGACTTTTGACGAAAATTTAACACGTATGTGAGAAGAAGCTTCCTAATGAAGCTATATGAAAAACATGTGTATACACAAAAGCTACTCAAGTAAATACCTAAGTAATCACACTTATTTATCAAGCTAATATCATTTAGAGATAGGTGGAAAGTCATACCTCAAATACACTTAGGAATATTTTTACAAATGACACAACAAGTGTCAGAAGACAATTCCAGCTCCTTAATGCTTGAGATACCTTCTTAGAGAAGGTAATCTTATTATCAAGCAATTCATATGGCTTGATAGATGTGAGCTTTAACTAATCAACATGACAAAGAAGATTAGTGCAATTAAATAAATAGTAAAATAAACTAAAAGAAAATGTTGTCATCTAATCAACATCCAACTAAAGAGTTTTTAAAAGTTGTGGTGTTTATTTTTATAAAAGACCTTCTTTGTAGTTTTCAATTAACCATGGATTGTATCAAGTTTTTAAAGTACAATATACTCGAAGAAACTTGGTAACGAAGCTCTGATGCCAATTGTAGAAAACTAGAAAGGGGGTTGAATAGTTTTACCAATTAAAACTTTGTTTTAAATTATTTAGATCGACTTATGTCAATCTATTTAAATGTGTGTTGGATGTTGATGGTCAAGCACATAGAAGTATAGATATGTAATGAAAAAATAAAGGGTAAGAAGCACAAAACCACAACGCGAGTATTGATAGTGGTTCGGCTACAATGACACCTTCCTTGCCCTACTCCACTCCCCGAGTCACCTACTCGAGAGTTTGTAAGCACTACACACACCAACTCCTTATGGCGGAGAAGCCTTCACAACGTTGCCTACTCTTTTTCCGGTACTAGGCTAACCACCAGGTTCTTTCACTCCAAGGTGAACCACACCTAACACAACATCGCCTACCCTTTATTCAGTGCTAGGCTAACCATCGAGTTCTTTCACTCCAAGGTGAACCACACCTATCACTACATTGCCTACCCTTTATTAGGTACTAGGCTAAGCACCTAGTTCTATTGCAATGGAGGAACTACTACCAATCATTACACCAATCTCCTAACCCCAAAGGAGATCAACTCCTTAAATCAACATCAACAAGGATATCAATATCCTTTGACCCAATACTACTCTAACTAGTACATCGAATCACACCATATCGAATGTACACTTAAGGCACCTTATACTAATGACTTCGACTAGATCTTCAAGACACCCTTCACTAATGTCTTGTGTCTTGACTTCTAAGCACCCTTCACTAATGCTTCTAGTCTTGACTTCTAAGCACCCACCACAAGCGCTTATGATATGGACGATAGATACCCTTCACTAATATCTTCGTCTTGACACTTGATACACCTTTCACAAATGTCTTCAACACTTCTTAGGAAAAGGAAAACAATCATCAAAAAGAAGACTTCAGTAGTCTTGATGATGAGGAAGCATTGCAACTCATGGACTTGAGCTTGCTCGACTTCAAAGGTGGTGATCTTGCCTTTAAGAGGAACCTAAAAGATCACACAAAAACAAAACTACAAACATAGATCTCTTGGATCTGGGGTTAGAGAGTTTTTAACTCAAGGGGAAAGTATGTTAGAAAGGGGTGAGAAATAATGAAGAAATGGCTCACTATTTATAGAAAAAAAATCTCTACTGTTCCCCGGATCCCACGGATCCCTCCCACAAGGGATCCGTCTAGTGTAATGCTAGGGATCCGTGGGACGCTCCTCTTTGCCCATGGGTATTTTTGGTTATGGGTCATGGGTCATAGGTTATGGGTTGATCCATGGGTTTCTTTCTAGATTCAATGTATATCTAGAATACAATGAACCTAGTTAAGTGGTTTGGACAATACCATGGGTTATGGGTCAATACCATTTGTTAGTTTTTACCCTTTTTAGTATATGCTTAGTTAAGTATATATTTACCCAAATATGTAAACACTAGTTGTTGTACATATGTATCTCTAAATCATAAAATCACTTATACTTGTTTTAGTGTTTTATGTGAAAATGTAAGTGTGTTAGAAAACTATTGAATCAAACTATTTACGTATTTTATTTGTTTCGTTAAAATGATTTTACGTTTGTTATCGACAAAACATTAGAAGATCGTAAAATATAAATAAACGTTTTTACGGCTTATTTGTATTAACATGCTCAATTATGCGCAACTATTTAACTCCATGTTGGAGCCGATATTACTATATAGGTAGTTCCCCACAATTAGCAAATTGTATTTAGCAACCTTGTTAGGTTCAGTTGTCGCAAGCATCGCGGTTTTATTAAGTGCTTATGTTTGTATATCTTACTCATTATTGTCTTACGCTATTATATTCAAAGCTTCATGGTTTAACTCTTAAACCTACGAGCTCGCCAACTTTGTGTTGACATTTTCTAGTATCCATTTTTAGGTAATGTCAATAATGTTGCATAGGAGTTTGAGAATTGGGCATGGCTTAGCAGAATTAAGACAAGACCCTCTCGGGCTGTGTTCCTGTGGAGTTACGCATTTTAATATTTCATTGAGATCTAGTTATTTTGTGAACATATGTATAGGGGCTAGTACTAATCCCAGCTTTTAGGATTATTGTGACTTTGACCTATTTTGTGTGTAATGCATCCCTATTATCTTACACCTTATGTTTTGTGTTATCAAGTCATACCCGCTTATCATTACGCTGCGATATTTTGGAGGTGTGACAGATTGGCATCAGAGCCTTGGTTATAGAGAATTAGGTGGTTTGACCTAGACTATAACCTAAGACCCCTCATATAACATGCATAATACAAACTATGTGCGCGGTTTTCATTTATACCTATTTTTTTGCATAGTAGGATGTTTATAGGTTTATGTGAGTGTCAATCACTAAGACGTGTTTGCCTAGTAATAAGTAAAAGTGAGAAAAGATGCAATTATAATTATAGTGGCCAACATAATTATAAATGCATCACAACCCACGTGGACTTATGTGACCACGCTTGCGTGGATCGGCGTTGACCCAATTTAGGTAGGGATTTGAGAAGTAGGATGACTTAGTCGAATAGCCAACAGACTTCTTTCCTCGTGAAGATAATGCCCCCAAGAAGCTCGACCCGTAGAGCTCACCAAGGTGGTATAACCCCGAGGGGTGGAAGGACTGGTAAACGTGGAGGTAGAGAAGATGGCCGCGTCATTGGAAACGATGACAACGACGGTGGAAATCCCGACTTTTCCACCATTATCGCCCAGCAACTACATGAATTGCTACCTACTATTGTCGCCCAGGTTGGTGATCATATCAGTAACCCAGGAAACAACGAAAGCAAAAATGATCATGTAGACAATGGTGGTGGAAATGACCGTACCAATGATGGTTACAACGATGGCAAAGGGTGCTCGTACAAGGAATTTTCGGCATGTAAAACGGTAGACTTTAATGGCGACGGAGGCGCGTTGGTGTATACTCGATGGGTCGAGAAGATGGAGTCGGTGATTGATATAAGTGACTGTGTGACCCACCAAAAAGTGAAATATGTTGCATGCTTGTTGACAGGAAAGGCATTAACATGGTGAAACACGAAAAATCCAAGCTAAACGCAGGGAATCTGCCATAGGCATGACTTGGGATAACTTAAAGGCATTTCTAAAAGAGGAGTATTGTCCGAACAATGAAATGCAAAAGCTAGAGAATGAGTTTTGGAACCACGCTATGGTGCGAGCTGGTCATGCAGTCTAAACAGATCGGTTCCATGAGCTATCCAAGTTGGTTCCACATCTAGTTACTCTTGAGTCCAAGAGAATTTAGAGGTACATCTATGGTTTGGTTCTTGAAATTCGCGGGATGGTGAAAGCGACTGAACCTCCTACTATTCAAAGTGCGATTTACTAAAATTTGAAGCATTAACAGACGAAATGGTGATGAATGGAACATTGTCCAAAAGTGATCATAAAAAGAAGGGTATGAGTGAACCAAACATGCATGAAGGCATAAAGGTTGACAACAAGACGGCAAGGTTGGGAAAAGGATTTGTGGCGACAATTTCTTGCAAGAAGGAGTAGGAGGGTCATCACCCTAACTGTGCTAAATGTAACATTACTTAATTAGAGTAAAATTCAACAATGGGCTTCAACTCAAAATTTATTTAATTTATTAATAGTTAAATTAAAGTGAATTACATAAATGGTCATTGTGGTTTTTCAAAAGTTTTACCTACAGTCCCTCAAACTTAAAAGTTGCATGAATGGTCCCTCTCGAGACAAAAGAATAACATGAATGGTCCTTTTGTTAACGGGTGTTAAATTTATTCCGTTATAATTTACACTTTACCCCCTTTTCGTTAACGGCCGTTGCATCGTTTATCCTTTATTGTAACGTCCGTTTATAATTTAAAGTTTTTGACTTTGGCTTCATTTTTCATCCGTTTTTATAAGTTTTCATCCGTTTTTATACGTTTTTTTCGTTTTCGACCATTTTGATACATTTTTCTTACGTTTTCATCCGCTTTTATACGATTTCATCCGTTTTTATACGATTTCATCTCTTTTATACGTTTTCTTACGTGTTTACCCATTTTATATGTTTCCATCCATTTTTCTTACGTTTTTGTCCATTTTAATACGTTTTCGTCTGTTTTATACATTTTTTAACGTTTTTATAGGTTTTTATCTGTTTTCACATGTTTTGACCGTTTTCATTCGTTTCTGTACGTTTTCCTCTGTTTTTATAAGTTTTCTTACGTTTTCATTCATATTCATCCGTTTTTATATGTTTTCGTCATTTTTTTTTTACGTTTTGATATGTTTTTACCCGTTTTCATTTGTTTTATACGTTATCTTCCATTTTTACGTGTTTTCCACATTCGTCTATTTTTATATGTTTTCGTCCTTTTTTTCTATGTTTTAACATGTTTTTATCTGTTTTCACCCGTTTTTATATGTTTTCTTAGGTTTTCATACATTTTTATCTGTTTTATATTTCTTCGTCTGTTTTCTTGCATTTTTTCTGTTTGAATGCATTTTCGTCCGTTTTTATACGCTTTTTTTACGTTTTCATAGGTTTTTATCCATTTTCATATGTTTTTGACCGTTTACATACGTTTCTATACGTTTTTATATATTTTCTATGTTTTTATCCATTTTCATTAATTATTATTTGTTTTCGTCCATTTTTTATGTAAAAACAGATGAAAACGTATAAAAGAGGACGAAAACGGATAAAACGTATAAAAACGGATGAAAACGTATAAAAACGGACAAAAGCAGACAAAAACGTAAGGAATAATATAAAAACGGATGAAATCGTATAAAAGCGGATGAAAACGTAAGAAAAAATGTTTAAAAACGGATATAAACATATAAAAATGGACTGAAACGTATAAAAACAGACGAAAACGGATAAAAAAACGAAGCTAAAGTCGGAAACTTTAAAATATAAACGGCCGTTACAATAAATTATCGACAATGCAACAACCGTTAACCAACAAGGGCTAAAGTGTAAATTATAATGGAATAAACTTAACACCCGTTAACAAAAGGACCATTCATGTTATTCTTTTGCCTCAAGAGGGACCATTCATGCAACTTTTAAGTTTGAGGGATTATAGGTGAAACTTTTGACAAACCACAAGGACCATTTATGTAATTTACTCTAAATTAAAAGTATGAAACTCAAATTTTAAAGATAATAGATAGATAGATACTCATTTCTTTTCACGTTATTTTCCCTTTTTTGGAGGACAGGAGAAGAGAGTCATTTGATTTTTCATATATATAATTTAAAAGCATAAATGTGGAAGAATGTATATGAAAAAGCATAGGTTGGGAAAGGTTTTAAAAACAAGCATAAAGTGGGAAAAAACTGATTAAAGGTAGTCACGCTCTTTCACATTAAAAGCCCTAAGCTGAGAAGGAGGCTTAAGTCATCGCTTCGAATTCGAGAAAGGGCTTTTCTACAGTTTTGAACAAATTTCTTATTCATCTATTGATATACGACATAAATTTATTATTGTTTTATATATTTAGACTAGCTAAAAGACCCGTGAAATTCACGGGTATTTTAAAGAAAAGTTAAAAAGCTACATAATATTGGTATCTTATGTAATAAGATGGTGGAACGAAACCTATAGACATATCATGTTTGATAAGGTAAATGTATGAGAAATCAAACATACAAACAATCCAACAATTGCCAAATAATAGTAGTTGGTGCTCTTCTAGATGGTGAGTGAAACCTGACACCAAAACAGTACTCACTGTGGCTTGAATTTTATTCATCTGCTAAGAATAGTAGTAAGATTATTAAAAGAGTAAAATTTGTTGTTGTTTGCATTTCATACACATGTATATATCTTAATAATAAATTATGTAGATACATTAAGCAATAAAACAAAAACAATCATAATAAGTAACACAATTTCGGGTAAAAAAATTATTAAAATCTTTACCATAGTGGATTAGGCATTTTTATGAAAGGAGCTTATGAGTTGATTTATTATCAAAATACACTTCTTCAAATGGTATTTGGATTACCTTATGCATTTTCAACACGTATTATTGGTAGAATGATTAAAAAAGACAACACTCTATAAAAAATATGGTCATATAACAAATAGAATCAAAAGATATTGGCAAATCAGTTAACATAGTTGACCAGTTGAGAAAAACTTTTTTGAAACATAAACCATGAGTTCAATCCCACCTCTTGGCTAAAGGGTCACTGAAACATGAGCTTATTGGGTCTTGGTCTTTGAGAAGAGTCAATCGGCAACCAAAAAAATGCACGAGATCAGAGTTTCTTCATCAGTTTAACATTCTCTTACTTTTTGTTTCTTACCGATCACTTATTGCTCTTAAAGAAGGGGTAAAACTAATTTTTCATTAAATATGTATGCAATGTAAATAGATAAATTTTCATTGGTTTAGTGGTTAACATATGCTATGAGGGAAGAGTCAAGAATTCTAGCCAAGCTTTTATGGGTTTCTAAGTTATAAACATCCAATTGTTTTCATAACTTACATTTTACCCCTTAAACTTTCACGTACTTTAATTAGAAGAAAATTTATAAATTTGTTTACTTATAAACTACAAGTATTCTAATTTAGTTGAGTGATTGTATATAATATACACTATTCAAAGATTTCAAGTTAGAGTGTTTAGATATAAAGACTAAAACAAACCTTATAAAAGTGTAACTCAAACTAAATAAGGTATGTTTGACAAAAATAAATTATGTTAGTGTTGTTGCTGATGCTGGTGCTGTTGGTGAAAAATATACCCAAAATACAACCATTGAATGCATATTATACAATGCTTTTAAAACATCATTTGGGTAAATATGAAATTTTCATGTTTTTGTTGGGTAGATATGAAAATGCCCCATATATAAATTTGTACTTCATATGAATTTTTCTTTTCCTGCAAAGAAGCATTTGTTATTGAACCATTCAAACGTTACTTTATGTGTACTTTGTTAAGATAAGTGGTTCTTAAGACATACTTTTGGTACGAACACAATTCGCCAAAAACACAACAAACGCAAACAATTGATGTTGTTGCAATTTGACAAAATATATTACGTTGAAAAATAAATGTCCAAAATACATCCCATATGACTACTTAATATTAAAGCTTCTAAACCACTACTGTAAAACACACAATGATATTACATATGCTTGTTAACGACCATAAACGTAAAATCCCAAAACAACAAAGCCTGAATACGACCGGCCCATAAAAGTCTTCTTAGTTACCTGATAACAAAAAAACAAAGACGATCAATTATATGTAGATAGAATAAAGCATAACTTTAAAACAAATTTCAAAACGGTTATATGTAATTGTACCTCGATCAATCATCAAACTCATCTGTCTCAGAGGATGCATTCATACAAAACTTTTCGTATTCATGGTGTTCTATAGCATCGTCATCGTCCTCTTATTGATCAACTACGTCAAAATCCACCTCATCACCACCATCGTCACCCGAGTCATCATGAGAATCTGTAGCTAATTACAATACTTAAGAGATAAAGGAAATGACGTTAACTTAACGTACTCAACTATGTCAACTAATTAGATGAACTTTAAACCAAAACAGTGCAACAAAAGACCAAACATGATAAAAGGAACAACTGAAGTTGGATTGGATGAAATACCAATATGTTAGGCCCTTTCTAGCTTCGGCTCCAAAAGCTTCGTCTTGGCATTTGAGGATTCTCCAAAGGCAATATACAACCGTAATTTGTAGTACCTAGATCTATAGTAAATTCATTATATAGAGGAGTAATTTAAACCGTATTAAATAGTTTCCAGAATTATACACAATCTTATTTCAGTTATCAATATAGATGAATGGTGACACTGCGTTTTATGTACTGAGCCTTTTAGAAGCGTTTCACTGTCACAAGATAAGCATAATGTATGCATAGAATTGATTGTGATTCGCAAATCAAAAAAGCATATTGCCTAAAAATACGTTTTTGTTTCATTGTAGTATAATAATATATGCATAACATACTGATTGTCTGATTGTGGAGATGAGATTTCGAAAATATCTTTTGCACGTTACAAAATTACAATACATTCCATATCTATGGTTATTAATACTTACTCTACTTGAAATATGTCAAAAGTCTTTCATGCAAAGATCGTTGCTCAATTAGAGAAAAGTTCAATTGCTTACTCTTATTTTGATGTTTACTAAGAGACAAATCCTTACCATCCATCTAATTTGATCAAATGGTGAGGATTAACCTAAAATTTAATAGACAAACATAAGTCCATGCTTTTTTTCTTGTCTTTTTGTCTTTCTTTTTTATTCACATTTTTTTTAATTCACGTTTTTTTAATTCATTTTTATTTAATTCGTGTTTTTTTCTTCGCTTTCATACGTTTTCATCTGTTTTCATACGTTTTCGTCCGTTTTCATATGTCTTCGTCTGTTTTCATACGTTTTCGTCCATTTTCATACGTTTTCGTCCTTTTTCTTACGTTTTCGCCCATTATTCATACATTTTCATCCATTTTCGTCTGTTTTCATATGTTTTAGTCCGTGTTTTTACGCTTTCATACGTTTTCGTCCGTTTTCATGCATATTCGTCCGTTTTCTTACTTTTTGTCCATTTTTAAATGTTTTTGGCCGTTTTCAGACGTTTTCATTCGTTTTTGAATATCACAAGTGATATTCTGTGATATTCAGAATATCACAAGTGATTTTCAACTAATGTTTTGTAACATGAAAATCACAAGTGATATTCTGAATATCACAAGTAATATTCTGAATATCACTTGTGATAGTCAGAAACATATGAAAATGGACGAAAACGTAAGAAAACGGACTAAAACGTATGAAAGCGTAAAAACACGTTTGGAAACGGACGAAAACATATGGAAATGGGCAAAAATGAAAGAAAACTGATGAAAATGTATGGAAACGAACGAAAACGGACGAAAAAAGGACGAAAACGAACGAAAACAAATGAAAACGTGTGAAAACAGATGAAAACGTATTAAAGCGAAGAAAAAAACGTGAATTAAAAAAAATAAACGTGAGAAATATAAAAAACATGAATTTAAAAAAAAAAGAAAAACATGAATTAAAAAAAATTAAAGACAAAAAAAATATGTGAATAATAAAGAAAGACAAAAAAGATAAATAAAAAAAAAACTAAAAATAAAACATGGACTTAAGTTTACCTTTTAAATTTTTGATTAATCCTCACTATTACTTCAAACTATTTGAATGGTGAGAATTTATTTTTTGGTTAGCATGAATTTGTGAATTAACAAAATAAAATGTCTCTGCTCAATTAATGTTATAAACTTAATTGCAAACTTAATTTTAGTAACAACAATAAAAATAAATGGAAGCTTAATACTACGTAGCAAATAATTTCCTATGTTTCGGTCGATAGTATTATCAATGGTCTTTAATACGTGATAAACATTCTATTTATGTGATCCGATTTTAGAAACTCTTTCAAATACACGTGTCAAACTGAGAGCGCAAGTTAATTTTGGAAAATATTAATGAAAAGGAAGGCTCAAAACTCTGTTTTATTAGTTTTAATAGATAGATACCAAATAAATGATTGTGATTTGTAAAGTTGGAAAAAATAATATGATAGATGCTTACACTCGAATTGGAAAAAAGAAAAAAGAGACGAATGCTCATGAAAATCAGGATGAACTTGTGAAGTCGAGTTACGTTTTTCTTGACTACAATAAGAATCTATGAAAATATGTGATCGCTAGTCACTATTAAATCTATGAAAATAGTAGCTTTATGTGGCATAGAAATACTCGGTACAATTGAAACAAAGAAATTATAACTTGATCTATAACTATGTTTTTTTAAATATGCGGAATTAGTTCTATGTTATCAGCATGTTAGTCTCTATAATTTAGGTGTACTTTTGATACCCGTCGCGAAACGCGGGCATCCACTACTCGTTTATAGTTGTTGGTAATTTGAGAAGGAATACTCAGTTACTATTAATAGTAAATCTGACATTTATAACACATGGTTGGTAATTGAAAATTTGAAATTCAGGATATCGTTTTTGAAGTTCAAAACACATAAACATGATAATATAGCTCACGAGTTGGCTCGTTCTGTTATTGTTGCTGACGTTAAAAATTACAGTATTATTAACCCAAGAAGGCCATGCAAATCGGTATGGGATTGTTCTCGTAATCTCTGTGTATCAAACGTTACGTGTTGTTTGGAGGAATATTGTGCAATGTGCATGTTTGTCTAAGGAATGTAAAATTTAATTCATGTGTATAAACTATGTCGTCTCTTATTCAATCATGGAATACGTACAGAATTTTGGAGCTCTCAATCATCTCGGCAGAAGGTCTCAAGAAACCAAGTTCCGCCAAAAAATCAGATAAAGTTTATGCCATTGTTTACATCGCAGGAAAACAGCTGGGAGGATTCCGAACCCTAGCTGACAAAAAAGGAGGTTCGGAACCCACATGGAATCATCAACCCATGAGGTTCACTATCAATGAAGCTGAGGCGCTAAGAAACAGCCTAATGCTGGTGATCAAGCTTAAGGCCGAAAGGATGTTTTTCGATAAGAATTTGGGTGAAGTCCGTTTGCCAGTCAAAGAGCTAATGGAAGGTATAAGAGATGAAGGTAAAAGAATACAAGTTGTTGGTTATGCAGTGCAAAGGAAGTCTAATGAACCTGCTGGGTCTCTCAGGTTTTCGTATACGTTTGGTCAAAAGTTTTTACCGCCGGTTTATTATCGTCCTGCTGATGCACGTTCCATGTATGTTAATAATTCGGTAATTGGAACCGGTTTTGTTGCTGGGATGGTTGGGGGTGACGTTATGTCGTCGCATGCTGCTCATCATTGTCATCATGGCGGTGGTGGTGGATGCGGTGGTGGTGGTGGATGCGGTGGCGGGGGTGGTGGTGGCGGTTGTTAGCCAAAGTTATCTATTTAGGTTGTGGAGGTAGAGAGGGGTGATTTTTAGGTGGCTTAGCTAAACGTGTTTTCGTTGATATATATTTAGTTATGTTAATATTAAATTGTTCCCCGATGCAAAACGCGCATGTATATTGCTAGTTCTTTTCGTTCTTGATGGCTTCATGATGTAAATTATCCACTGTGAATCCGTTTACAAAAAATTTACTCGTTACAGTTGCGTATATGGATACATACTCTTATCTAGCATCAAGGAACTCTAGCAACTTGCTAATGTAAAAGTTCATACATGAAAGTTTCTAGGTTTTGAATTCAGAAAAGGAAACCATCGATGATTTCGGACTGCATGTTAAATCAGATTCAATGGATCGAATCTTTACCGTGTGAACTGATATGAGTCATTAATCTAGAAACCCTCTCGATCATAAAGTTTTTGTGATTGTGCTTTAATCGTAACAAATTGTGTATTAATCTTCCCATGCTCTATTTGTATAATTGTATGTTCAGGTAAGTGTATTCTTCAATTTTCAATGTGAGTGTTAATTACGTGCTTGTTTTAATCACTCTAGTTATTCTTTTTAAAAATAAAATTCATAACGTAATTTACAAAAAAACCCCATAATGCTCTATCTACTTCACTTATTGTCATAATACATAACCGTTTTCATTTTATTCGGTTAATTTCTGTCCGTTTTTATCCGTTTTGACGTGGATAATAAAAACGGTTTTTATCCGTTTTTATCCGTAATATTTTCTGTCCGTTTTTATCTATGTTGACGTGGATAATACAAACGGTATTTATCCGTTTTTATTCGTTTTTATCTGTTTTTTTTTGTGGACAGATTAAAATGAAAATGGATAAAAATGGACGATTTACGAAAACGGATAAAAACGGACAGAAAATAATAGAATAAATTGAAAACGGTTATGTATTATGACAATAAGTGAAGTAGATAGAGCATAATGAGTTTTTTGGTAAAGTACGTTATGAATTTATAGTTTTTTTCCTATTTGTATAAGCTTATCTAATGGGTTTATGTGCTTATTGAAAAGTTGAGAAACTCGCAAACTTGTTTTCTGGGGCTTATGAGCATATTCATATGGAACTTATGAGCTTATAAAGTTGATAAGTATAACTGAATAAGCTCGTAAGCCTAATAAATGAGCTAAGAAGTTTATCAATTTTTCGACAAGCTCGTACAAGCAATATATCAAATTAACTTACACAAACACATATTTAATGGGTCTTAAATTGGATGTTATCATTTGAATGGTGTTCATTTTGGCACATAACTCTTTATAATAACATTGGTATCATCATACATGTTGCTGTTAAAATGTTAAATGACCAAATTTATAATTGTAAGTCAAATACATATACTTATGTAAATTACTTAAATATAGTACTCATTCAGTCCCAAAATAAATGTTTGCTTTAAAAATACACGAGGCATTATAAGCCCGTGCGTTGCACTGTATTGGTAAGGATCGAATGTATAATTTTTTTTTATGTAATATTGTATGCAAGTAGTTACATATAAGATATTGAAATTGATGGTATCATAAGATTTGTTATCGTAGGGCGGAGGTAAACTCTTGCCAAAGTTGCTTCTTCAGCTCTACTGTAGATGACTACATAATAATGTTGACTAATTTTTATTTTGGTCAATGTCCTAAATTGTAAAGATGATTGTACCCTGGCATTAATTTAAGATAGACAATTAACCTTATAAGAGTATATGTGAAGAGGTTTATGTTAATATGTTACATTTGAAAAAAGACCTTTCATATGTAACACTTTAATATTAGTAGGTTACATAAATAATGTTTAGCCTATTTATTTGGTGCTTGTTTCATAATGAGTTATAGAACCATTTGGTTTTTTGTATATTTTATTTTCAATGGCAAATTTAGAGTTGATAGGTAATTTATCGAATGTCGCTAGTTCTTCAAAATTGCATAATTGCATGCGCTTGTGGTTTGTGCAACAGACAGGTGAAGATGATTCATTATCCAAAATGTTTTTCGGTTGTTGCCAACATTTGAGGAGGGTAATAGCGAAGAACCATACAATGATGGCAAACATGAAAGCTTATGGTGCTAATGGAGTTGCTTTGGAGTCACTTGAAGCTTTAAGAAAAACCCAAGATAGGCATCGGTTATTGCTTGCAGAGTTAAACTATTTGCTAGATGAAGCGAAAGTGGGTGCCCGTGAGGAAGAAGCTAATGCTATTAAGATTAATGAGTTTAAGTAGTTGTTTGAGTTTAGGTACTTTTGTTGGTTTTAATAATTTGAATGTTTTGTTTGTTTTTGGAATGATGATATGTCAAAGAAATATATATTTATTTCATGGCAAATGATATACTTGGTGTATTTAAATTAGATTAATTTTATTTAAAGTTTCATTTAACACATAGTGGAAATGTTACTATATAAATATAAAGATAATCTATAAGTTATTACCATTATTTTTTTTTTTTAAGATTAAGATGTTAATGCCAAAGCATTGTATGTATAGGGGCTGGTTTAGATCCACTAAAAAAATAAAGGGTTTGAATTGCAATATTAGATAACTTCCTAAATACTGCATATCCGATTTTTGCATGAAGAATATGAAAGGGCTACAGTAACACCCAAATTAAATTTCCCAATGCCTCTTGAGTGTTTTTTTTTTTTTTTTGTAATTATTTGTGCAATTTATGAGTTAGTACATTGTAATTACGTATACTTACAAAACCATAAACACAACCATCATAACTTAACCCTATACCATCATAACTTAACCCTAATCGGAAAATGTCTTCCACACCTAACATTGACGAAATGAAAGCTGCCACAGAATCAGGGAAGCTTAGCGATGCTTTTAGGCTTTTGATTATGCAAGACATTGCAGAGGAGAAGAAGTTGATCGAGAAGCTGGGAGAAGAGAGCACCATTCTCAGAGAGACTGTTGCTAAAAAAGAAGAAATAATCGATGAGGCTAGAAGATTGATATGTCCGTTATGTAGGCTTAGGGGTATTTGTGTATGGATAAAACCTCAATATCGATATCAAAAATAATCACGAAGATAGATTCAAAATTCCTTTAGGAAAAAGAATATTAAATCAAATCCCGTGTGTGATCGTTGATACGGATTAGTCAACCCGAATCGTTTCCCAATGAGGCGTGAATTGCCAACGTCGTTATTGGTTTGGAATTTAATGCTCGATGTTTTGAATTTGTGATTTGATTTTATTAAACTACGGGAGAAGGAAAGTAATTAAGGGAAATCTAATCTATGTGAAATCCTAAATGCGAGACTAACTAAAATGTAATAAACGAAACGTAAATAAAATGCAACTACGTCTAATCTATATCCTAAAAATGCCTAAAATTACTTTTACTCTAGAAATGCAAGTTGGAAACTATTTATGAATTAAAACTATTTTTTTAGGTTTTTTCTGGATTTTATTAGAATTAAAAACTAATTTTTAACTTTTAAAACTAACTTAAAATTCTAAAAATTATGAAAATTAAAGGGAAAAATATGAAACTATTTTTATAAAATCTAAAATAATCTAAGAGAATTTTTAAAACTAATTTTGTGTTTTTCTGATTATTTTTCTATTTTCTACGAATTTAAATCTATTAAATCTAATTAAATGGCTAAAAATTACAAAATAAGCTAGGAAAAATCTAGAAAAATTATTTTTTTGCTTTTTGTATTTATCTTAATCTAAGAAAATTGAAAACTTATTTTTTGGAACTTTTTCTGATTTAATTGCAATAAAAGCTATTTAAAAATACCTAAAAACTATTTTAAATTGTGAAAAATACTAAACAGTGATGAAAATTTATGAAAAATTTAGTAAAATTCTAAAATATTATTCTAATTCTATGAAAAATATAAAATACTAGGCTTATGTGTGAGAAATGAGAGCTGATGTGTTAACTGTTTACAAATAAGCTATCTATAATAAGCTACACAGTGCAATAAGCTATCAGACTTTCTCAGAAGCTATATTCTAACAAAATAAGCTAATTCCAACTTATACCAGCTAATCCTAACCTATGTTGTGCAAACTACCAATGATTGATGCTAACTGCTACTCTATCCAAACAGCTACCTAGACCCTACTTTTAAGCTGTTGCACAGGCTTATTCAATAAGCTAATGTGCAAACCAGATCTGTGGTTCTTAAGACCACCAACCAAAGAGTAATTGTACCAAATTTCAGATTAAAACAGTCTTAAATGAAGCTAATACAAAGCCTAGAAAGTTTGATGAAAACTGGATTTAACACTTTTGACTATTTTAAGACATATTTGAAATTGTTGACTTTTATGAAATTGGAGCTACTAGTACTGAAAGATTATGATGTTTAAAGCTATAATGTAACTAGAATAGGCTACTCTAATGATTTCTATACCTATTTTCAAGGTTATGCACTTCAAAAACTAATTGATGTGAAGGTATGAACAGATTAAGATGAACATTGACTTTCAGTGATTGCAAGTTCAAATAAATGACTAAGATGACTCTAATAGACCTAAATAAGATTGTACTTGTTAAGCTCAACCACTGAACAAGCTTCTAATACAGATTTGTGACCTGAACCAAACACTAGTTATGAGGCTGAAATGTAAACCTTCCACTAACAATCCTCTAATACTAAACCATGACTACTTCAAAACAGATTCTAGAGACACTATAACACCTAAATGATGAAATGTTAACAGTAATAACACCTAACAAAGCTAAATCCCTACTAGTGCAGAATAGAGCAGTACAGCAAATGGCAGTAATGAACTAGACAGATTAAAGCAGATCAATATTCAAATGAAGCAATCATAATTACACTAAATAACACAGGATTAAAACAAATCTAAGCAACACAAGTACTACTAGTCTAATAAGCTAATGGTGAGCAGAAATTTAGACTTACAGAAGTCCAGCCACTATGGCTTGCAATTTTGGACCATCAACCACTTATTCTAAACTTATTAACACCAAATCAACCCAGATCCATCACTAGTTCAGCAATTCAGATTCACTTCTGCAGCCTTGACTTTTATTGACCAATGAGAAATTTGAGTATGAAACAGAAGTAAGCTCACTATAAGCTATAATAAGCTTAAATGAACCTTGTGAAACAGTAGCTGAAGCTTTTAGTAACCTTATAAGAACTTGAGAGTATTTTTTTATTTTTCAACTATTTTTTTCTGATTTTTTTTTTTATTTTTGAATAATGAGAAGAACAAGCTGTAACTATCTTTTTAAAGGCAATAATACGAATTAGACTAAATCAATAAACTGAATTCAGAACATTTTAATACTTTTCAATAATTTAAGAAATAATAAGCTAAAATTGAAATTTCATTAATATTAAAATCTGAGTACAATAAGTAAATTACAAAAGCTGAGGAATATTTAAAACATTAAAATGAAATTAAAACTATTCTATGCTACTGAAAATGAAAGATGATTACAACAGTGAATGAGTGGGTCTTTAAATACTTGAGCTCAAGGTCTTGGAAGCATCTAGAAATCCCAAATGTGTGTTTCTTTGAGTGTATTCTGAGCCCTTGATCAAATCCCAGCTATCAATCTTTCATCACAACCCTTAGATTACAAATGCCACGCTGTTTCGACCAATCAGAGACAAGGGATTGGAATGTAGCACACGGATAGCTGACCTGGCAGTCACATGTGTCAGTGTGTGTCATAATGTGTCAGGGAAAGTACCAATTTGCCCTTAAGTTGTGTTAATTTGACTAATTGACCAAAGGGTAAATTAGGGTTCATGTTTTAGCAGTTTTGGGGAAGAATTTTGGCGCGGGGTGTTTTTTTATTATTGTTTGAGTCGTTTGACTGGGTCAAGGGTTGACTCGGGTAAAAGGTAGGTAACGGGTATTTTGGCCGGGTATAGGGAGATATTGGACCGGGTATTGGGTAGTGGTTTGGGCTTTTGATATTATACTTGGGCCAAGGTTGGACTTAGGATATATATTAAACCCATTTGATAATTCAAGGACCAAAGGTACAAAAGCTGGAAATCCAGGGACCAAATCTGTAATTCTGAAAATCTCTTTCAAGGGCCAATCTTGTCATTCACAAATAATCCAAGGGCTGATTTTGACAATTCCAGAAACTTGAGGGGTCATTCTTGCCAAAAGCTCAAAGATGAGGGACTGATCTTGACAATTCTTCAAACTTGATTATAACTTCAAAAAATTATCCTCAGAGAATAAAATCTTCACAAATGCACAATCTCGACCTTCCGGCTCAGCTCTAGCTCTCTTAATCTCTCGTGCTCGGATTTTCGTCTGATTTGGTTCCTTTTTGTGTGTTTTGACATATCCGTACCTACACAAGCACAAACTCAAGAAAACAACAAATATTAGCAATAAACGGCTCTTTCTTGGTTATTTTGGGTTTTATTTGATAAAGAAATGATATGTGTTTTTGCACATATCTAAATACCCCAGACGAGACCATTGTCGTGTCCTCACGCAATGTAATCAACTCACGCTTCTAAAATCAAGGATTTCAATCTCTTTCTACTAAACCTATGAAGAAGTAGCAAAGATTCCTCAAAAGAGATTAAGAAAGCCTTAATTCTAAAAACGCCCCATTTACCTTTTTAATTCACATATAGATATTACCATTAAGCACATTCCGGTTATGAGTGACGGTTTGTTGAACTTTCATGTCGATCAATAACTCCAACATTTTTCAAAAGACATGTTAGGATCACGGAGTAAGAAACACAACACAGCGTGAAGTGACCATACGGATAGAATACATCGTCCCTGATTTTTCACAAGTCCCAAACTAAGCGTAAAATCGAAATCATTGTTAAATATGACTCTAGATGCTAACACTACCCATGGAAGTTACTTGTGTAATTACCTTTTGCTCCCATTTTCCTATTTTCCTCTAGATTTTTTTATTTTTGTGAGAAATGAATTTCTTCAAATTTCTCATTTCGATAAGAATTAATCCGATAAAGATACAAAGCTAAGTCGATAATTAGTTATCCGTCTTCTCTCAAGAACCATTGTACCAAAAATGAGGTCCACATCAAGGAATTTTTTTATTCACTTATATTTTTGATTTTTTCAACATTTCATTCATTTTTTTTTTTTTTTTTTTAAAAACACTTATACTTTTACTTATATGAGCTATGAACTACGGAGCTTCACGGGGTAATTCCAAGACTATAGGCTTCATGAAATGAGGATCCCGGTTGGCTAGACTAAGACCTCACTCAATCCCGGCTAAAGATCCAAGGGTCCGATCTCGACACCGTAGCTCATAACTTTACTTATTACTTTTCACTTATTACTTGCTTATTTATTTATTACGGATCCTTGATGTGTACCCAGTTTTTAAAACAAAGATTCTTTTAAGAAGATAAAGAACTAACTATCGCCAAAAACTCAACATCTCTAATTATTTATTAGACAGATATGGGGTGAAACAATTTTGTTGGAACAAAAAGCCATAAGTACCTTCGATGGGCTCTAAAGAGAACCAACTACTCCACGCTTAGCATCTAAACTCATAAGTAACTCTATCATTTCTCGATCTCCGCAAATTTAAAATCCCAAATAATGAGATTCGCGGATGCTTAGCCTATAATTTTTAGATTATCTATGGTTAAGGGAACAAGCTAGGGCTCAACACGCCCGGTCAAGTCAGAATTCTATTCCTACTCTCACCAGCAGAAAGTCAACAAGGTGTCAAAACATATATTAACTTAGCAAATGCTTCGTCAAATAATCTCAAGTCTCGCATTTTTAAAGTCACTTATTAGAAACTAGCAAATTCTTGTTTAAGCTTCGCATATTTAAAATCACTTAGGGAGACTTGCAAATTCTTGGCCTTGTGAGCTAGAATCGCATTTTATAGCCTCTTGTCTAAGCAATTAGCAAAGGCTTTATCAAGAAAAACGCATATTTAAAGAAACTTCTAAGAAACTCGCAAGAACTTTTTGATCATAAAACTAGCAAAAGCTTACGAAAAATTTTAAATTTTCACATTTTTGGCACAATTTTTTATTTTCTAAGGAAAAACGGGGTTGCGAGAGTATACGACAAAAAATAAGCAAGTGCGGTCAAATCAAATCGAAGATTACCCACCCCAGACTAAAACGAAACATTGTCCTCAATGTTTAAAGGCAAGGGTATCAACGAAAATCTAAAAGCCGTTTATTAAGTATGCTAGAAGATAAACGTTAGTCGATAAGATTAGGATATCGGATTTCCATAAGCAACGATCATGAAACTCGAGTGGAGAAAAGCAAACTTCGAGCACGAGAGTCTTCATATCGGGAAAATCCTACACACAACATCACAAACAACCAAACACGAGAAATCGAAGAGGCTAACCCCTTCACGTCACTTATTAGAAAATAGAAAGAAGATAGAGATAAGCATGGGGTGCCTCCCACGAAGCGCTACTGTTTTTTATCACTGAGTCGCTAGCCTGACTCGTCCCCGAATTCATTTGTCCTTGGGGAAGAAAGTGGTAGAGATACCAGGGTCAAAAACGGTGTCCTCACTCCGGAGGGAAAGATAATGGGTGGGTTGGGAAGGGAAGAAAATTTCGGGCTTAAGCACATAAAGGTTAAATTCTCCCGAACTCACAAAAGGTTTTTCAAGAAAGATTGATCCATCATCCGGTGGTTTTGCGGGCGGACGAAAGGATGACGGATCACAATAGAAATACTCCATAGAAGAAGGGAGTCCATGGTACAAAGAAATGCATTTCGAAGGTTCAACAATGAAGGCATCCAAGATAGGATCCTTTTTCCGAATAACTTTGGTGATAAGAATGTACTCTTCGATGAGTATCTGATGAGTGTGTGAATACTCATCATTTTTGGTTAATTCTGAACTGCAAAACGTTTAAAAATGCTCAGAAATGCATCAAAATACTGAAAATATCTCAAAATTGCATTTTAAATGTTTCAGATGCAAAATGTTTAAAATCAGATGAAAAACGAGCAAAATTTGCATAATTGGCAGTTTCAGTCCCCCGACGTTCAAAAATAGGCAAAACAAGTCCCCGGGAATTTCAAAAAAAAAAATGGAAAACATTATTTATGACCCTTGGTTAATAAAGTTTGTCATTTTACGGTCCTTATAATATTTTTTTGGAAAATTGCAAGTTTAATCCCCGAAGTTTCAATTTTGGCAAATACGGTCCTTGTATTACTTGAGATTTACAGGTTTGGTCCTTGGTTTATTTGGGAGTGACAAGAATGACCCTTGATTATAATTTTCAGAATGTCAACAAATGGTCCTTGGAAATTCGGATTGTACAAGTTTAACCCCTAAACTACTAAATGAGTCCAAGTTAAATCCTAAACCCAAACTAACCACAACCCAATCCCTGCCTAAGGCCCAAGCCCAACTCCTAAACTAATACCCGGTCCAACCCCTTTTTTCCCATGGTCAAACCACCCTACCCAGTCAATTGTTAACCCCGCCCTTTTCTCCTTCCCCGTTTTCCCGCCTAATCCAAAACAGAGCAAAACCAATTTAATACTCCCACAAACCCACGTTCCCTGACAACCAACACACGTTACCCACCTTTTCCAGCGAAGAAAAAGAAAAAAAAATAAAAAGAAAGAAGAAAGTAGCAAGCGTGCCTGTGGAATCACATGGAGCATCATGAAGACAGATAAGCGAAGAGAGAGAGCACGAAGGAAGAGAGAAGACCCTGAGTATAAATAGTATTTGTAACTATTGTACCAGGAGTTAGTTTTTTGAGTCAGTAGTTAGTCTCTTTTCTTTTTTTTTCTTTCTTTCAGTTTTATTTCTTTCGAAAATCAATGTTAGTCTAGCTCAGTTTTAATTTTTACTGTCAATGTAATTTCATGTAACTTTTAAGTTTAAAGTAATGCAATTTCAATTTTTAGTTTAAGCAGTCCTAAATTTCTTTCATATTGTCAAATCTGTCTCAGTTGATGTGCTGTGAGAAAGTGGTTTGAAAGTTGTTTTTAAGCTCAATATTGTTTGTGTTTAAGATTGCTAAGTAGTGTCTCAAGTGTCAAAGTCTTAAGTTTTATTTTAAAAATCAGTTAAGGTGCTAAACTACTGTTTGGGTCAAGGGTGTAAAATGGTCACAAACTAAATTTTCACCAGTTTGACTTATCAAGTCAAAGTTGTTTTTAGGAGTTTGAGTCAAGTTTCATGAATGGAAAAGAATTAGTGTAGCTTAACTAAGTTTTGAGTCTCATCTGTTTCAAGAAAAAAAAAGGGAAAGAAATGAGTTTCTTCAATTTTTGAATAGCAGCTAAGTAAAATTTTGGTCAAGTTAAAAAAATTATAAAAAATAAAAATAAGAAGTTCATTAGCTTATCTAGCCTGTGTCAAAAGGAGAAAATTCACGAAAATGTTTTACTAGGCCTGCAAGTGGGATAAAGTGGGTCAATAGAGTGCTAACCATCCTGTGCAGTTTTTCTCCACTTTTTCTCAGCTTATTAATAAGCTGTAATCAGCTTATTGACAGTGTCTGTTGGGGGCAAAAGGAAGTGGACTAGGTGGACTCTCTAGGCTCAGAAGCTCACAAGCTACTTTTCTCTCTAGCTTATTTAAAATAAGCCTCAAACAGGTCCCCTAGTGCCTGTTTATCTGCAACTTCCACAGCAGTTAAGTTAATTTTTCAAGTGCTTATTGGTTCCTAGCTTAACATCAGATTCTTTTTGCTTATTTACGTACCCTTTAGTGTTATTAGGTATTTTAGATTAATTAACATTAGGTGTTTTAGCTTATTAAGTGCTTGTCTATAGCTTCTTGTAGCTTTTGGTTTCCCTTAGAAGATGTCCAAAACCAAACAGCCCCTTTGATGAGCTTTAATCCAAACAGCCCCCTTGAATGTCCACTGTCCCAAACACCCCATTAGCTTATTATCTGCTGCGTTAATAAGCTGTTAAAGCTTATTATAAGCTTTCCAAGCTTAAGTATTTGATAAAAGTATTAAATATAGTGCTTAGATTAGTTTGCAAAAGAAATAATCAATTAAAATAAATTAGTGACTAAAAACGTGGGTAGTGGGATTCGAACACTAGACCTCCTGCAGACCCACGCACAACTCAGCAACACTGCCTTACCACCTCTGCTACTTGGTCTTTTGTGTTTTAGTTGGGCATATTAAATATTTGTAGTAGTTCAAGCAGTTTTGATCTTTAACCATTTTAGCTTATTTCGTGGCTTATTTCTAAAGCAACCACTAGAGTTTTTATTTTTCTTAAGTTTAGTATTATGCAAAGTAACTTTTGTGATTTTTTTTTCAGTTTTTTTTTATAAGTTTAGTATTTTTTATCATTAAATTAGATTAAAACCGTTTTTAATTCATAATAAAAAATATAAAAGTCAAAAAAATATAAATCTTTTTTCTAAAATTTTCTTTTGTCATGTAGTACGTGAGAAAATTATTTTTACATTCGTAGGACTTTTATTTTACAAATTTTACGTTTTTTCTTGCGCACTCGCGTAATTTTTATAAATAACGTACGTTTTCATTTTAAGTCCCGTTTTTAGATAATTTAAGTTTACGTTTTAACTAAAATAGTTTATTTATGTTATTTTATTTTATAAATCAAGAAAAATCGATTTTAAAAATAGTGATAGCGTTTATTTAATATAATTTATCTTTTTAATTTTCTTTAATTTGCATTTAAGCATCTTTAATTTGTTGGCTTTTCCTTAGTTATAATCATATTCACAAATCCCTTTTTCGTTCAAATCTCTCGATCACTTTACGTTTGATAATCCATTGCATAGCTCGCTGGGACATAACGACCCGGGGAAACACTATACTCCTCTGATCTTAATTGCATTAGTGTTTGAGCAGTTTTTAGTCTTTTAGACTTGACTGTTTAGCACCAATCAGTATCCCAGGGTTAAAAATCTTGTCCTCGGAGAGGAACGAAATCGACGTATCATCCACGTGAAAATCCTCACGAGAAGAGGAATCACTCTCGGATAAAAAATAGTGTGGGACCTCTGAATCAACAAGCTCATCAGTCGAAATCTTAACTTCCTTATCTTTCTTCGGGTAGAATGGATCATTGTATTCTTTTTCTTTATTTTCGGAAAGAATCGAGTCGGTGGAAGCAAGTTCATCGGTGAACTTCTCGAAGTAAATCGACGGATCTTGATATAACAAATATTCAATTTCGCGTAAGTCGGCTCTAAAATCAAAGATGTCATCCTCACTTCCCGGTGGAAGGGGATCCATGCGAGCGAGTTCATCGGCGAACTCCTCGAGAAGTAAATCAATGGAAGAATCCTTGAGCTCGGGCTCCGAAGGATTAAAAGACGGCTTGACTTCTTTAATAACTTTTTCTTCCGAAGGAATATAAGAATCCCCGTAAAGCATTTTTTCAATCAAACGAATATCTCCTTCGATGTCGATGTCGGCGTTATGAATTTCCGGTGAAACTGAATCACTTTTCAAATAAGCCTCAATTTCTTTCATGATAGAATCATCCTCCTCATATTGAGTGAGGGAAGGGGAAGAATCAGAAATGATTTGTTTAGAAGAAAGTTCCATATTTTCAGAAGAAGGAGTGGGATTGCCACTCAAAGAAAACTCGACGTTTTTAGGAACAAGATCAATTCGATCCCCGGCAGCGGCGCCAAAATTTGATATGTCCGTTATGTAGGCTTAGGGGTATTTGTGTATGGATAAAACCTCAATATCGATATCAAAAATAATCACGAAGATAGATTCAAAATTCCTTTAGGAAAAAGAATATTAAATCAAATCCCGTGTGTGATCGTTGATACGGATTAGTCAACCCGAATCGTTTCCCAATGAGGCGTGAATTGCCAACGTCGTTATTGGTTTGGAATTTAATGCTCGATGTTTTGAATTTGTGATTTGATTTTATTAAACTACGGGAGAAGGGAAAGTAATTAAGGGAAATCTAATCTATGGGAAATCCTAAATGCGAGATTAACTAAAATGTAATAAACGAAACGTAAATAAAATGCAACTACGTCTAATCTATATCCTAAAAATGCCTAAAATTACTTTTACTCTAGAAATGCAAGTTGGAAACTATTTATGAATTAAAACTATTTTTTTAGGTTTTTTCTGGATTTTATTAGAATTAAAAACTAATTTTTAACTTTTAAAACTAACTTAAAATTCTAAAAATTATGAAAATTAAAGGGAAAAATATGAAACTATTTTTATAAAATCTAAAATAATCTAAGAGAATTTTCAAAACTAATTTTGTGTTTTTCTGATTATTTTTCTATTTTCTACGAATTTAAATCTATTAAAATCTAATTAAATGGCTAAAAATTACAAAATAAGCTAGGAAAAATCTAGAAAAATTATTTTTTGCTTTTTGTATTTATCTTAATCTAAGAAAATTGAAAACTTATTTTTTGGAACTTTTTCTGATTTAATTGCAATAAAAGCTATTTAAAAATACCTAAAAACTATTTTAAATTGTGAAAAATACTAAACAGTGATGAAAATTTATGAAAAATTTAGTAAAATTCTAAAATATTATTCTAATTCTATGAAAAATATAAAATACTAGGCTTATGTGTGAGAAATGAGAGCTGATGTGTTAACTGTTTACAAATAAGCTATCTATAATAAGCTACACAGTGCAATAAGCTATCAGACTTTCTCAGAAGCTATATTCTAACAAAATAAGCTAATTCCAACTTATACCAGCTAATCCTAACCTATGTTGTGCAAACTACCAATGATTGATGCTAACTGCTACTCTATCCAAACAGCTACCTAGACCCTACTTTTAAGCTGTTGCACAGGCTTATTCAATAAGCTAATGTGCAAACCAGATCTGTGGTTCTTAAGACCACCAACCAAAGAGTAATTGTACCAAATTTCAGATTAAAACAGTCTTAAATGAAGCTAATACAAAGCCTAGAAAGTTTGATGAAAACTGGATTTAACACTTTTGACTATTTTAAGACATATTTGAAATTGTTGACTTTTATGAAATTGGAGCTACTAGTACTGAAAGATTATGATGTTTAAAGCTATAATGTAACTAGAATAGGCTACTCTAATGATTTCTATACCTATTTTCAAGGTTATGCACTTCAAAAACTAATTGATGTGAAGGTATGAACAGATTAAGATGAACATTGACTTTCAGTGATTGCAAGTTCAAATAAATGACTAAGATGACTCTAATAGACCTAAATAAGATTGTACTTGTTAAGCTCAACCACTGAACAAGCTTCTAATACAGATTTGTGACCTGAACCAAACACTAGTTATGAGGCTGAAATGTAAACCTTCCACTAACAATCCTCTAATACTAAACCATGACTACTTCAAAACAGATTCTAGAGACACTATAACACCTAAATGATGAAATGTTAACAGTAATAACACCTAACAAAGCTAAATCCCTACTAGTGCAGAATAGAGCAGTACAGCAAATGGCAGTAATGAACTAGACAGATTAAAGCAGATCAATATTCAAATGAAGCAATCATAATTACACTAAATAACACAGGATTAAAACAAATCTAAGCAACACAAGTACTACTAGTCTAATAAGCTAATGGTGAGCAGAAATTTAGACTTACAGAAGTCCAGCCACTATGGCTTGCAATTTTGGACCATCAACCACTTATTCTAAACTTATTAACACCAAATCAACCCAGATCCATCACTAGTTCAGCAATTCAGATTCACTTCTGCAGCCTTGACTTTTATTGACCAATGAGAAATTTGAGTATGAAACAGAAGTAAGCTCACTATAAGCTATAATAAGCTTAAATGAACCTTGTGAAACAGTAGCTGAAGCTTTTAGTAACCTTATAAGAACTTGAGAGTATTTTTTTATTTTTCAACTATTTTTTTCTGATTTTTTTTTATTTTTGAATAATGAGAAGAACAAGCTGTAACTATCTTTTAAAGGCAATAATACGAATTAGACTAAATCAATAAACTGAATTCAGAACATTTTAACACTTTTCAATGATTTAAGAAATAATAAGCTAAAATTGAAATTTCATTAATATTAAAATCTGAGTACAATAAGTAAATTACAAAAGCTGAGGAATATTTAAAACATTAAAATGAAATTAAAACTATTCTATGCTACTGAAAATGAAAGATGATTACAACAGTGAATGAGTGGGTCTTTAAATACTTGAGCTCAAGGTCTTGGAAGCATCTAGAAATCCCAAATGTGTGTTTCTTTGAGTGTATTCTGAGCCCTTGATCAAATCCCAGCTATCAATCTTTCATCACAACCCTTGGATTACAAATGCCACGCTGTTTCGACCAATCAGAGACAAGGGATTGGAATGTAGCACACGGATAGCTGACCTGGCAGTCACATGTGTCAGTGTATGTCATAATGTGTCAGGGAAAGTACCAATTTGCCCTTAAGCTGTGTTAATTTGACTAATTGACCAAAGGGTAAATTAGGGTTCATGTTTTAGCAGTTTTGGGGAAGAATTTTGGCGCGGGGTGTTTTTTTATTATTGTTTGAGTCGTTTGACCGGGTCAAGGGTTGACTCGGGTAAAAGGTGGGTAACGGGTATTTTGGCCGGGTATAGGGAGATATTGGACCGGGTATTGGGTAGTGGTTTGGGCTTTTGATATTATACTTGGGCCAAGGTTGGACTTAGGATATATATTAAACCCATTTGATAATTCAAGGACCAAAGGTGCAAAAGCTGGAAATCCAGGGACCAAATCTGTAATTCTGAAAATCTCTTTCAAGGGCCAATCTTGTCATTCACAAATAATCCAAGGGCTGATTTTGACAATTCCAGAAACTTGAGGGGTCATTCTTGCCAAAAGCTCAAAGATGAGGGACTGGTCTTGACAATTCTTCAAACTTGATTATAACTTCCAAAAATTATCCTCAGAGAATAAAATCTTCACAAATGCACAATCTCGACCTTCCGGCTCAGCTCTAGCTCTCTTAATCTCTCGTGCTCGGATTTTCGTCTGATTTGGTTCCTTTTTGTGTGTTTTGACATATCCGTACCTGCACAAGCACAAACTCAAGAAAACAACAGATATTAGCAATAAACGGCTCTTTCTTGGTTATTTTGGGTTTTATTTGATAAAGAAATGATATGTGTTTTTGCACATATCAAAGATTGTTTCCTTCTTTCAATGCAGTTGCAGCAACAGGTGAGTTTGCCCTTCGTGAGATCCAGTTGAAGGATCGAAGAAAGATTGACTTGCTTGCTCAGTTGTTGGTGCTATGTCGTCGGAGTTTGGCGGAGAAGGAGGAATTTTTGGAAGACTTGGATGAGGTTGATGATTCAGAAGATGAAGAATAGGAAGATTTGGGGGGGTTTTTTGTGTTTTGATGTAAATTTTATGGTTGTATGTATGGTTTTATTGAATGCTACTCTATTATCTTAACTATAAGTATATATATTATGAATGGATTAAACTGATGAATCATCAGTTTACTGGTTTAAGATTTAATGGTTTAGTAACTTGAAGAAAGCAAGTTTTTTTATTTAGTTATTTACTTTTATTATAAAATGGTCAAGTAGTGTGTGTGTTGACTTTAAGTGTTTCACACATCTATTTCACTTTCACTCGGTCAAAACACACAGTTACATTCAAACCTCCGATTTAGGGTTTTCAATCAAACGAAAAATCAATCAAAATAAATGTTAAGCAATCAAATATTATTGAGGGCTATTATAAAGTGCTTGATTATCTGCTGATTGAGCCTAATATCTCAGGTATTCTATTTGAATATGATAGATTGAAAGGGCGAATGTTAAAACGTTATAATTTATTGCAAGGTTGTTACTTTAGGATGTTTGTTGATTTATAAATGATATTGTGTTATGTTAGTTTCGATTCAATCCTGAAAAGCAAGTATATGTTTTAATGATATCAGAGTTTATCAATTTTGCATTATAAAGCTTGAATATTTTTGTTGTTTTTATGTTGAGATTGGTAATCATTGATCTGGGTTTGAATAAGTGTAAGCTCAATTTTGATTTTTTAGTGATAATCCAGTTAGGGGTTTGAGCTTTTTTGGGGTTCAATGATTTTACATTATAAAGTTTAGTTTCTGCTAGGTGCGAACACCTGAAAAGAAGCATTATAGATGCTTTGGGATTGTTTAATTTATCTTTTCGATAAGCAACTGAAAATAAGCACTTCATGAAATAGTGTTTGGATCTGCTTATGTTGTAAAAAATGCTATGTGGATTAAAAAAGTGATAGGATAGCTACTCTTTGTGTATTTTAAGATTTTTACGGGTCTAAAAGCCATTCAAGTTTATCTCAAATAAGCACCTTGAAACATGAAAAACAGCTTAGTTTGCTCCAAAATATGTATCAGGCTACGCACTATATGAATCAGACATGACAAACATTAACTCACACCCGTACCTTTACCTAGTTTGTCATCTGTAGCATAGTCTATCAACAAAGAACCTTTATTGCTTCAAGATCCTTTGGAGGAGCTCATGTACGTTTATAGGTGTGTTACTGTTTTGTTTATGATTAAACCGAATGAAAGGGAGGTTAAAAAGTTATGTTTCGAGCTTTCCCTTTTAATTTTTCGGATATATATAGAAGCTAAGTTTCGATAAATATTAATGATGTATCAGGTAGGCGAAGGTTTTTGTCTTGTTTCGTTTTTGTTTTTGTAAAAAAGAAGCTTGACTTCTTATAGATTTATGAGGTTATGAGTTCAAGAACATGAGATATTTTTAGATCCTTAAATATATAAAAGTGTGTTGAACAAAACTGAAATATTAAATTTTTTTCCTTTTGTTTTGAATCTTGTTCTTGGTTTAGATATAGATAATAGGTGAGTGAATAACGGTGAGACGTGACAAATTGTATTTAGTTTAAGTCATGAGAATATTCGTTTTTTTGTCAGGGTATTAGTCACTTGCATAGGAAAGCGTATTTGTTGGATGATTTATGGCTCATTAGTTGATCTAATAACGGTTACGTGTTATACATGCAGTGGGTAAGTGAATATCGATGTGGCTTTAGCTGATGCAAAAAATGGGGGCGTCAAGGATATTGCGATGATATGAGAGTTGGTGAGTAAGTTCAACGGGAGATTTGCTCATATTTTCAGTGTAGTGAATGCAGCACAAATTATAACGATGTTTCAAGCTTGATGGGTGTTTCGGTTTCGTATACGCAAATAATGAGATACTTCGTCAATGAGACAGCGGAGCAAAATGCGTGCGACTGATCGCTTAACAGTCAATAAGGTATGCAGTTTATTAATTATTGAATTTTGAAATTTTATGCTGACTTAACTGGTATTATAATAACAACAGTTGGGGTATGCATTATTAAAGCTGACCAAACAAAAAAGGACGCAATTTGCAGTTTAAGCATTATTCATTTTAAAAACGTAGAGAATAACATACCAAACTTCAAGAAAGAAATATATGAAAATAACTTGTTAAAAATACTACTTGAACACTTGAGTTTAGGTATCAATAAGCTTTCCATTATTATTTCTCCTTATAGTTGCTGCCATAAGAGAACTCTATATGTTCACAGATTGCATGATTGTTAGGATATATAACCTGCAACGGTTCCACGTCCAGAACTATTGGTGGTGCTAACGACAAATCCAAATTGATGCGTTTTTTTTTCCTGTAGGTAGCTTTGAAAAAACGTCGTCTTAATTTTTTCGTGTTATTCGTAATTGCTAATTCTGGATCTTCCTTTATCCGTCTTTTTTCTTCCTGCAGTTTTGTAATTATCTCTTGCATATTTTCATTAGTATTTGAATCACCTTCCTTGCCCTATAATGAAAACCAAGTTGGATATCACAATATAGAAAACATATGAATGCGTACTATAAAAAGCATAGTTAAATGTTAATGTTTGTGACTTAAAATATGTATATATTAGCAAATAGGGAAAACCATTTTTATAAGATTGAAATCATTATTTTATCTGGAAACATTGAAGCTTGCAGATCAACTTTCTCCTCTTCAATCAGGTTTGTGGTATGAAAATCAGAAACAAAATTTAGTGTCAATTAATTGCTAACCTGAAAATAGTTAATTAACTTTTCTAAACTGAGAAGTTTTCGATATGGCCAAGATTTAATTTCAACCGATCGACAATGCACTTTAAAAAGAGACGAACCAACATTAAAGCATTTTGCAGCTCGGTGTAAGGGCATATGAAAGTAGTGTGAGACGACATCCCTGCTGAATGACATAGTTTTAGAATGCGGATATCTGATTTCTGTATGATAATAAAGGAGTTGATATGTTGTATATTACTAAGATAAGTTGGTTTTTAAATGTCTCATCAAACTTTTGAACTGACTTGAAATTAATAAAGGGCATGTAACTCCTGATAAACCATAAAATCAATTTATTATACATTTATGTGAACATTTGTGCATACTATTAATATTATCTGCAATAATAGCACTTGATGAGTATGCAGTTAGGTTTTGAGGTTATTTCATAAATCAGAAAACAATGGTATATGAATAGGTATGGGTGGTCACAATTTATTATGTGTCTTTTAACATGAGAATATAGATAATGGACACCTGTTAAGAATTGGGGCAATAATATAAAGTTTATGAGTGTTTGTGGCAAGTAATAAAGTTATAATAAATAAATCTGATGAACTATCCACAGGTGTTGCCATTCAAATTTTATTATGTGTATCTGAATATGGAAACACAAACAATGCATATATGAAATAAAATGTACCACCTTATTATATTTAATATCTGAACATTACATATATATGCTAAGACAGGCTACTGAAAGCTTCTTTGAAAACAATGTTACGTGTGCAGTTCTTAAGTCTAGGGTCTTTGTCTTCAATCATTAGTATCTTAAGGCCGTCAGGAGTGGTAACTCTAGACAGCGCCACATAAAGTTGTCCATGTGTAAACACATGTTACAGCAATATGTGTCCTAATATGATTGTAGTTGCGTTAGGTTTACCGGTAAATAGGATTTTGCCGCTGTTAAGGGACATTCTCGTACAATACGCTACTGATAGTTGTTTTCAGTTCCGGTTAGTGAATGAATGCAACCGGAGATAAAAGGATGAGGACACAAATGTGTACCTGTTGAAATACACCGCGACAGATCTCAATGGTGAGGACTGCCGGAATTCTATGATTACTAACTTCTGTTTCTGGGATCTGAATTCTTGACGTGTGCATTGTAACAAAAGTTTCTTCGAAAGTCATCGGACAGAATCGTATATATACATTACAAGTCTATAATTTATATTATTCCACCATGTAAAATAAAGTATATACGTAACAAACACAAAGGTATAAGTCTATGTGTATTATTTTAAACTTACCGTTGTGGACACCTATCAAGTAGTCTAAATAAATAATATTGAAATAATGAACGGTGTTTGTGAGTATTTGAAATATAATAACGGGGTTAAGAATTGTCCACAGGTAATAGATATAAGAGTACAATTTTCTGTGTATTATTTAACACTGGTGGGTATGGATAAGTATATGGTAACAAAAGACTAAATACTTTATTGGAGTTTTGGATTGACGTATGAGTAGTT
>BPTQ01000001.1:30772042-30842645 GCA_019973895.1 Chrysanthemum seticuspe
AACAATGCCGAAGCTGGAAACTTTATCAAGTTAACCGAAGCCTCATCAAAAAGGACCACCACAGTACTACCGGTATCATCAGAGATACCAAGCTCAAGGCGATACCTGTAAAGAGCATGTAGTGGATAGTAAGTATGAATGTCAATAATTATATATATTGTATACAAATGTCTAACATATGGGTCACAAATATAATAGTACCTTATCACAGGGTATTCAATCGGTCTCTCACATGAATCTCACCAAAAACGGCCACCCTTCCTAGTAGCTCCTTTCTTGCAACTGTCACCTCCACATGACGGAAAATTCCATCCCTTTCTAGTACGCACATCATCAATCTTGGCTTTACATAGGAAAGTCGCAGACTGCATAAATAAAATACATCAATATCATGCAGTTTAAGGAGGCTACATAGCTAACGGGGGGAAAAGGAAACAGACATCATTTTTCCGATTGCGGGCCCACATGAGCAGATTCTCTATTGTCCCATCTTTGGGTTCTGAGAGGTGTGCACCCAAATATGATGTTGAAGACACAACACTTCTAACAAACAGGTAAAACATCTTGGTAAGTTAATAGTAGTTTGAATCGTATCGCCTATAAATTTTATATTCAAACAATTTCATACCCGACGTCTTTTTTCAATGCACTGATCGCAGGAATGTCAACAGCATCTAGTATTTGTGTGGCTGAACTACTCGATAAATAGAGCTTATCTGAGAGGTAAAATTAAAAACCAACTTAGCATGATAAAGGCGTATACTATGCAAAAGGTAAATAGACCAAGCTGACTAACTGTTATAATGCCTTGCAGATGTGGACATAACAATACAGCGCACATGCCTGTCTGTTTTGATTTCTTTTCAATCAACATATCAGCGAGCCCTCCCCATAGAGTCACCCGTATCGATTGACATCTGATGTCACGCGGAAAAAATAAACAAATGGTTAGTTTCTTAACACATACTGGCCAAATAAAAGTTATAAAATTGTCAGCATCAACTGCAAATAACATGTATACGAACTTTTGATTGGTCAGGTAGAAATCAATGTTTTTTGACCCTGCTTTCGTATGATTCATCCTTCCAACATTCGTCACATAACCTGCGACATCTAAGAGGTAACAATTTTTATGGCAACACTATTTAACAAGAATTTAATTGGACAAACATACAAAATAGAAAATTACCAATGAGATATTTGTTATCCGTAGGCTTGATTTGATCTAAATCCACCAACTGAAAAGGATGTCTGACAAACCCTTCAGATATAACCAAACTTTTTCTTATTGACGTTGATCCATCAAACTCTATCATAAAGCGATCATCCTTCCTAACTCTAAAGTCTTCCTTGTTATGCATGACAACAAAATTTCTAACAGTGTAAACACCTCCCTCTTTTAACCTCAAGAAATTGTGAGCCACGGTTGCCTTGGCGGTACAATGGATAAAATTACCCTGCAATAGAACCATGTTAAAAGTTGTTGTTAAATAATACATACATTTTTTAATCCTTTATTATCTATTCTTATAACTCAGGTATTGGGAAGGTACATATGCATATACCTTTGCATCAGACATCAAGAAATTGGTGCTCAAATACCGGCCTGTTGCAGTATTTACATCCCACATTCTACACAACATCAACACTATGGTACCAGTTGATTCATGATTCAATTCGTTTAGGAACAACTCACCATTTGAGCATCCAACCTGTGCAGCCATGATAACACACGTACTGGAATGTGTTGGTTTTATTCCTATTGTTCTTCATGCCTCATTTATGGAGTTTCCATTTAAGAGATATGTAATTGATAAGTGATTCGGCTTCTTTAAGGGCGCATAACTGCAGCCCTTTCGTGTTCCAATGCATGTTGTACCAAATAATGTATTCATGTAACCACAAATAGGATTGTTGAGCTTCTTGCATTCATGCCATTATCTGGAACTTTTCGTCTCCTATAGCTAGAGGCTTTCATTGAGGATTACATATTTCAATACTTGGAATTCAATCATATGGCTTTACACGGATTGTACCGTACAATTTGTTGTGCACATTCACTCTTGCACATTAAATTAAGGGGCTCAACTTTATAGTATTATAGATAATTTTTTATTTAAAATTAGACCAGACACATGATAGCGGTCACAATTGTCACATCAACATAAACTCAATTTTCTTTCTCTACAAACAACTTCATAAACAATTGTCACATCAACATAAACTCAATTTTCTTTCTCAACAAACAACTTAGAGCAAACGGTGTGGTGGCATTTTGCCTTCGCCGTTTCCTACATGGACAACATTTAGCGCCGCCGAAATGGTGTCACCACACCACAAATGCTCGCCACTTTGGGTTTAGTCGTTTCTCCAACACACAAACGACAAAAAGGAAAAGGTGATCGATAATTTTTTTCTTCTGGGGTTTTTTTAATTGTGTGAGAGTGTGTTTTGTTTATATGTGTGGCTGCTGTGTTTTACCTTAAGGAAAAGGTGATCTTTTGGCTCCTGCGTTTTGTTGATATGAATGTATGAGTATTCTTGTGGCTGCTGCCTTCAGTTTGGGTGATATTATTGATGACTATGTGTGGCTACTGAGTTTTACCCTAAGGAAGTAAATGGGCTGGGCTTGGGTTTCTTTATGTTGTTACCTATAAATTACAATTTGAGGATGTTTAATTTATCATATGTATCTATGTTTCTTTAGTATGATTAAAATTATTGTGTTAATATTTTAAATAGATGAATTTAATGTCTTTGGAAAAATGGAAAAGAAATAAAATTAAGGTGAGTGGGGCCCAAATAGTTGTGTTGAAGTTAGTTATGAAGGAGGGGTGTTTTGAGATGAGAGTGTTGAAATGAGGTGGTATGTGATGGGGCCCAAATGGCTAAAAAGTAGAAGTCACCACACCTTATGCTCTTAGTGTCATAAAGCGATCGTATTTTTATTTAGGGTTTGTCTAACATGTGCCCTAAGGGCACAAGTTAAGCACACTAAAAGGACACCGGGACCTACAGAAAAGGACACAGGGATCCACAAAAATTGTACTTTTCTGTGAATCCCTGTGTCCTTTTCTGTGGGTCCCGGTGTCCTTTTAGTGTGCTTAACTTGTTCCCTTAGAGCATTAACAATCATAACACTATAACACCAATAACACCGTCCACGTCAGCGCCACATCAGCTTTAACATTTAACATTAACATCCTCAAAAAACACCCACAACCATAGCATCCCAATAACATCAATAACATTTTATATTTTCAATTTCAACCCCTAAACTAAAACAAACACTTCATTCATTAAACTAAACTTAACATTAAATTTGAAAACATATTACAATACGAAATTAAAAAAATACATCGAAAAAAAATTACAACAAATAAAAAAAATACATCGAAATTAAGAAAACACACCGCAAATTAAACGTTACAACATAAAGGAAATGACAACGAAAAAAAAAACAAGACATAGCAAATACTTATTCATCATCGTCGCTCTCTTGTTGTTTTTGTCCATGTCGTTCAAGATTCTTCAGCCAAACATGCTCCATAAGGTCCTGTTGGAGTTGGGTATGCGTTTTTCGGTCGTGTATTTCTTTTGCCTTACGACTGTGAGTATCACATCTTTCGACCCATCTTCGTTGCCTCAAATTTGCTGACGGATCCACCCACAGTTCGTTATAGTCACGTAATGCAAATTTTTGATCTTTTATAATCATGTTATGCATAATAATGCAACAATACATGATTCTACGTATCGTGGCAATTTCATATTGACGTGCCGGTTGTTGTAGTATACCCCAACGGCCTTGAAGAACACCAAAAGCACGTTCAATATCCTTTCGGGCACTTTCTTGTCTCCTTTTAAAGTACGTATGTTTTTCATCAGTTGTTGCCGTGAAGGATTTGACGAAAGTTGCCCACTGTGGATAAATTCCATCAGCCAAGTAATACCTATGTTCATATCTAGTTCCGTTGACCATATAAGGTGCTCTTGGGGCATTATCAGCAAGATGGTCGTCGAATAACGGAGAGGTATCTAAAACATTAATATCGTTATTTTGCCCCCGCCATCCCAAAAAATGCATGCCAGATCCATAAATCTTGAGAAGCAACAACTTCAAGCATAATTGTTGGGTATTTTTTATCACCCCTAGCAAAATGCCCTTGCTAAGCCACTGGACAATTTTTCCATTCCCAGTGCATACAGTCAATGCTACCAAGCATTCCCGGAAATCCATGTTTTTCTTCATGTTGTTGATAAATTTTTTGAATGTCGGCCTATGTTGGTTTTCTTAAATACTCCGGCATAAACAAATCAATAATACATTTGTTAAAATTAACAAGACATACTTTTGAAGTACTCGCACCCATTTGCAAGTATTCATCAAATGCATCGGGTGAGGTGCCGTACGCCAATTGGCGTATGGCAGACGTACACTTCATTAGAGCACTTATACTCATTCGACCACAAGCATCGACTGTTTGCATAAAGAAAGTAAAATGATCTGGAATATTATCGGAAGTATAAGATTCAATACCTTCAACTATTTGCAGGAATAGTTTCCGGCTCATACGAAATCTCCTACGAAAATTCCGGTTTGAATACTTACAACCTTGTACGAAATAATCGTTGCGCAGACGTTCCTCTGCAAGCTCACGTTCACGATATATATGGGTACGAGAACGACTAGGATGTTGAGATTCAATACCTTCTTCTTGTTCCAATTGAAGGTGATACTCGTACGCGGACGCCATAAATTGGAAGTCCTCTTGGTCTTCAACGTCTGACCAAGACAGAGGAATATCACCAGCTTCATTTGGATCTATTGTGAACGAATTTGATTTTTGAATTATGAAAGTGTGAGAGGAAGTATATAAAGTGTGAGAGGAAGTGTGAAAAAAATAGAGTTTTAGTTGGGTATTTATAGTAGTAAAAAAATGATTTTAGTAATTTTTTATTTTTTATTTTTTTTTATTTATTTATTTTTTTTTTTGGTGTAAAAACTAGCCGTTAGGGACTATTTTTGAATTTTTTTTGAAATCTAACGGATACTAGCCGTTTGAGGGACTAGAATTGAAAATTTTTTGAATTTTTTTTTTTTTAAACCCACTAACGGGCGTTAGTGGAGCAACGCCCAAAGACCAACGCCGTGTTAACGCCACACTTCCAACGTTCAACGCCACTAACGGGCGTTATTTCCCCCTTTAACGCCGTTGGTGCGTTAGGGTTGGGACTGCTCTTAGGGCACAAGTTAGAAAAATCCTTTTATTTATTGTTTTCATTTTCATTTTCATCTATTTAAACACTAGAATTAAAAATTTTATTACTAACTGAAAAATATTACATTGATAATTCAAATAAAATAAAAAATATTCTAATAAAAATTGAATAAAATGAAACTATAAGTTGGTGTTCATTTGGTTCTACACACACAATAAAAAATATGCTAAAATGATCAATGCCTAAAGACAATAAAGAAAAAGAACTAAATGCACATACTATTTATGAAAAAGAACTTTAAGTTAATATTAATTTAAACCATTGTTTCCTATAGCATAAAGGTAATTTAATGGCTATAAATTCCTTGTAGTGGTCGTACCTTTGAGTTCATAACACCAATTTGTTTCAACTTAGCAATCGATATATGGCTAATACTTTGTTCAAAGTTGTTTTTCTCGCAACATTGTTGTTGCTCAACACTTGCGGTTATTCTCTCTAGTCATTTTATAATTTATTGCGTTGGTTGTTTGTTTCAAAATAACGTGTTTGTTTTGTTCTTGCAGTATTTGGAGCCGGTGATGTTGAAAGTTTGAGTAAAACAACGGTTGTCGTCCCAAATGATGAAGAACGTCAGTGTCAACGAAGGTCTGATTGTGCTAACTATTGCCCACCCGAGACGATTGCATTTTGTTTGGAGGGAATTTGTCGATGCATTAGATGAAGAAGAAATATAACTATAAGCATTATGTTGTAGTGCTTGTTTTTGCCCAAATGATATTCAAATGAATTATATTAGTTCGATCTTCAATATCAGTTTATTAGATCCTAAATTAACAACATTCTTTTGTGTGACAATAATATGATCTTGCATTTTACGGTTAAAGTTTGTGCCTTTTTTTAGGGAATGTTTGTATAAGCTTATCTAATGTGTTTATGCGCTTTTTGAAAAGTTGATAAATTCACAAACATAATTTCTTGGGCTTATGAGCATAGAGTGTGAATCTAGTGAGAATAATTATTGAAATGAGAAGAGTGAAAAAATATTGTAGCCACATATTTTAAATGAGAAAAGATAAATAATAGAAAGATACATATATTTTTGTGAATGCATCTAATATTTGTGGTTGTGGTTTCTTCTCATCTTAATTATATTTCTCATTTGATCTTTAGTCTATGAGGATATTCATATATATGAAACTTATGAGCTTATAAAGTTGATAACCAAATACTATTCATAGCTAGGGGTGTTAATCGGGTCGGTTCGAGTCAAGACTGAAAATAGCTTACGCAAATATGTTTTTATTTGAATTCGGGTCGAGTCTATTCAGGTTTGAGTCAACCCGAATATGAGTAAAATAGTAAAAATTCCGTACTTGTATTAGTTTAGATACATAATTTTTAAAAAAAACATAAAACCTTGTTCGAGTCAAACGGGTCGACCTGAACCCAAGTTAGCCAAAAATATTTGACTCGAATAATTCAAATAAATTTATTGACCCAAATAACTCAAACCCAACCGTCTTAGGCGGCTTCATATTTGGGTCGGGTCCGGGTCGGGTCAGCCTTTGGGTCAAACTTTTTAACACAACATAGAAAGTTACATTTATTTACACCATTACACTTACACATACCTAATACAAAAGAAAAAAAAATGGGGCCAGTATAAAAGAAAGGAGCTTAAACCTGCAACTTAAGTGGAACCAAAATTAACACCGTGTTCGTGAGATAGATCATAAAAGAAGAGAAGTGATTATAGATCACTTATTTTCTTCCCTCTTCTTCCCATTTTTGGGCGGAAACATTTTTAACCAAAATCACACCCACTTTCCTTCCTCAATCCTTTCTTTTCTCTCCACTTTCCTCCCCAAATAAACTCAAGAACACGCTTGATTTTCAGTTTCTTTTAATTTCTCTTCTTTTCTCTTGTTTATGAAACTTGAGAACACAGCGAGGTACGAAACCCTAATTAAGTTATATGCATATGTTACTTTAAACACATTAATAAGATGGTTAATTGTAGACTTTGTGGGTGTTTGGTAAATTATATTAGTGAGAGAACTTAGGATTGATTTTGTAAGTTATTATGATATTAGAGGTTATTTTAGAGGAGGATATATAATTAAATAGGCAGTCTTAGATAGAGGGTGTTTGAGATTGCCCGTATCGGCTTATTTGAGCTGATAAGTATATACATTGAAACAAAAAGAATACCAAGGTGGTGTTTGTTTCAGCTTATATGCGGGCTTATGAGCTTATTTGTTTTTTGGCTTATATTTCATAAGCTCCAATTTTTCGGCTTATTTTGAGACTTGTGGGCTTATATATGTTTATCACGATATGATAAACTTATATAAGTCTCAAAATAAGCTGGAAAATTGGGGCTTTTGAAACATAAGTCGAAAAACAAATACGCTCATAAGCCCACATATAAGCATAAACAAACACCCCCAAAAAACCCCTTCTATAGTAGTAACTCCCAATACCGTTTTCCACGGGTTACGGAGTCTTCCACGGTGTATGAGGGAGGTTAAGATGTAGACAACCTTACCCCTACCTAAGGTAGATAGGCTGCTTCCGGTTCTACCAAAGGTAGAAAAGGACCTCCGGCCTTGCAAGGAGTAAGGATCGAACCCTTGACCTCTGTCTCCAGATGCAAGGATGTTCCACTTGATCCAAGCCTTGCTCTTATAAAAAAAACCCTTCTATCCAACACAAAAAATGCATAGTTTTCAGAATTAAGCATACATAAACTTAGATAAGCAATCCCAAACACCCTCTTAGAATGTAAAAGATCAGATTATCAAAATGCGATAATTAGTGTCAATAAGAAACTTTGAAATGGATTATTGAAACTAAGAGGGTGTTTGGAATTGCCATATGTAACTGCTTAGTTTTTTTATAATCGCATATAAGATGAGAACCTATTAGCTATTTTTAATAGGAATACATACATGCTTCTGTCAAACTGCTTGTTACAGATGAACGGCTTAAAAATATGTTATCCCAAATTCCCCCGTGAAATACTTTATCCTGAATAATCAAGTAATTATAATCAGTTTGTCCCTAGCCAAACACGCGACTACTCATCTGTTTTTTATAAGGTAATGATCATATAAGTTGTTCCCTCCCAAACAAACCCTTCATTGTTTTGCAACTATAATAATGTAGCATGTTTATAAAGTTTTTGTTTGGCCCTGTATCAACATATTTTATTCGACATAAGTCAAAAACTAGTACAACTATCTGTTGTAATGATTACCGTGATTTAAAGTGCCAAAATTTGTTTTGTTCTGTTTGACGAACAAAACTTGTTCTGGTTCTGAATTTGTGGCGCAAATAAAGAGTAGCGTAAGAAAACTGATTTTATTCATTTGATTCTTATAGTCTGTCTTATTTACAATATCCAGTTCACATGGATCCATTAGTTGGCTTTTTGGAACCCAAAAAGAAAATCCTAGCAGACGATACAAGTGACAAAAATACAAGGGATAAGGGTCCTCCACAGCAACGTGGTGCTGATGTTTGGCCACTATCAACGAAACCATATTTCTGTGTGACACTTGAGGGACAACACCTTGCACAGAACAGTCCTGTACTGGTATATTTCGAGCCTCATTTAACCTTCTGCATAAAAGTTTCTACGTTTGACTTTCACATTCATTGATCATGATTGTTTATGTTAGGGAAGATTACCTCGTCAACTGTTTTGGGTGGGAGACCATTACAATCTATAGTTCTATACCTTTTGAACATGTATATGCATATCTAGATCCCGAATACACAAAGCATTATAAAAACTACATCATTTCGGAAAAAGTACCTATATTGCGATTGTTTTGAAGTATTTCGACATTTGTATTTTATAAATTTGCAAACTCTGTTGGAAATTTGCGATTTTTGCGTGAAACTATGAGAAGTCAAGTAGGAATTTTGGAAATAATCAAGCTTTTGACGATCTGAGAATTTTAGGTGAACTGCAAAGTTATGATTTCATGGTCTAGACCCCAGATATACATATTTTAGACGGTATAGATTGTAATGGTCGTACACCCAAAAGAGTCAATTAGTTAATTTCCCCTTTTTTTATCCAATGGAATTACAGGTAATCCCTAGTAGATTACACAAAAACCTTCCAATCGATACGGTCCCAGCCAAGATCGTCTATGGAGGAAAGTCGTGGCACCTGCATTACTTTGGTAAGGCAGATAAAAAAAGGTTCGAAAGCGAAGGATGGGGGAAATTTGTGAAAGAAAACAATCTTAAATTTGGAGATGCGTGTGTGTTTGAGTTGACGGAGGGTAGTCCTGAAAGTAGCAGTATTGAGTTTAGAGTTCAGTTTCTTAAAGACAATTTCCCAACTGAATTGCTGGAGAAAGCACCAGGGTACCTCGCCGACAATCCCATATCTTTAGATTAGGAGTTGATTGATTTCTTAGTTGACTTGTTTATCGAGTCTTTAACGGTCATGTTTGTTTATATGTCTTCGGTCTATGGTATGCAAGCTTGTTTTGAAAACTTTGTTTAGTTAATTTAGGTAATTTCTCGTCTTTTAGGATAATATCATTCTGTTTGAATGAACTTTTATGAATGATTTTATGGGTTAGCCAATTGTATTGATCAAGAATCGTCATTTAGTCGCTATTAACCCTCAAATCCTAATCATTCCGATTACACCATCTTAATTTAGGTACTATTGAAGTACACGTATTACTAAATGGTTTGCAATTTTCATCATGTTGTATTTGTAATCATCTTTGTCTTTGAAAGTAGTTTGTTAATGTTAGCATATCTGGTCAAGATTGGACGAAGTCGATGTAACTGCTGCAATTGTGAAACTACTTGCATATAAATGATGAATTAGACGTCCTAAAAAGAGTAAAAGGCGTGACTGACTCTTATTTTGATAGGTCTTTTGTTCCTAGTTTACCCGTTTGTAGGGGTCGAGTGTACGTGGCGACATAAGTTTATTCATTGCTGGACGCCGTGTCTGTAGCAAGAGGGATTTTATATGTTCTTGGGTTTGTTGTTTGGGTCAAACCATGTAAGTCGATGCATCTCTTGTCTGCTGGTTTGATTACTTATTTGAGGGTATGCCCACCTACAGTATGTTAATATGCAAGTTTCTATGTATCATTCATAGAAGTTAGTTGGGCTAGTTCCATTTAGCAGAAGAAATCGGTAGGCGAATAAGGCGATAGCGAGTTTTTTACTCAAATGTACGCGGCCTAACCGTGGTATCCCGTGACTGTTTACGAACCTTTTACATTGACGTTTAAAACCGAGACTTTTTTGTGAGGAAATCAGGGTGTTTAACAACACCACTTTAGTGGTGAGGTTTGATTTTAGTAGTAAGTTTATCTTGTATTTGATAAGAGAAAGTTTAGCCAATCGATTAAGAGATGTCCATATTCGATATAAACCCTGAAATTATATTGAAAATAACGTGTTTTGCCTGTGTTAGTTATGATCTTGCCCATGATATAATTAAATAGTGTTCTTAATTCGCTGTCTCTGTTTTCATTATAGTTTAGTTTTGAATGAATTCAAAATTGAACATTTTGCTTTAATTAAATAAAACAACATTGTTTAACCTATATATTACACTTAATTCCTTAGCATAAAAAATGTTCGTTAAATCAAACTGAATGAACACCTTGAACCATAAAGATTAAGGGCACGTTTGGTAGAGAGAATTTCAAAGAAATGAAATGAAGTAGAGAATAGAATATCAGAGAATAGAAATGAGTAGAGAATTTTGTTCAATTCTAATGTTTTGTAACAACAGAGACTTGACCCGAGAAATGAAAAAAAAAATTATTTAAATAACAATTTGTCATATAAGACTCACATGTATTTGTTTGTTGATTTTTTTTTTTTTTTTTTTTTTTTTTCTAAATAACAATTCTTAAAAAATATTAAAAAAAAATTATTTTGAAAAAAAATATATCTTTTTTTTAAATTTATTTTTTTTAAATTTATGTACTTTCTTTAAAAAAATTTATTTAAAAAAATTATTTTTTTAAATGTATCTACTTAAAAAAAACTTATATTTTTTTTAAAATATTTTTTTAAAATTATATTTAAAAAAAAAAAATTAATATGTATTAAAAAAAAAAAAAAAAAAAAAAAAAAAAAAAAAAACTTGTTTAAAAAAAAATATATTTTTTGAAAATGTATTTAAAAAAAAAAAAAAAAAAAAAAAAAAAAAAAAAAAAAAAAAAAAAAAACTTATTTAAAAAAACTTAAAAAAAACTTATTTAAAATTTTTTTAAAATTTTTTTAAAAAAAACTTATGTTTGGAACTAAAGTACAAATATAAATTGAAAAAAAAAAAAAAAAAAAAAAAAAAAAAAAAAAAAAACATATTATGAAAAATTATTCTCATTTCTCCAATTTCCCAACCAAAAAGGATGGAAATGAAACTCTAAAATTTACACTACCAACTATTTACCAATTTTTCCTAATTCTTTTCAATTCTCAACCTTTTAATTTCTCTAAGCAACCAAACAATGAAATTCGATTCATTTTCATTTCTCTTATACTAATTCTCTCTACCAAACACAAAGGATGTTTGGTTTATAATGTGGAATGACTAAGGGTATGAGATTGATACCCATTTTCATCTATCAAACCCACTAACCAAATAACTATAATTAGAATGAAAGTCATTCCTTAATACTCATACCCTTAAACCAAACACCTTCTAAATCATTAATGTAAACTATTCTATAGTTCATAATCTGATTTTAAACAAAACATGTCATAAACCGAACTGAACCAAACCAAACCAAACAAAAGTCCCACCAAAACCTATAACATAGGTGTATGTACCATCTACTTCTCAAATCTTTAAATGTGCTTCTACTCATTATAGTTCAATTTTGAATGAATTCAAAACTAAACATTTTGCTTTGATTAAATAAAACAACATCGTTTAACCTATGAATTACACTTAATTCCTTAGCATAAAAAATGTTCGTTAAATCAAACTGAACGAACACCTTGAACCATAAACACTAAAGGGATGTTTGGTTTATAATGTGGAATGACTATGGGTATGGGATTGATACCCATTTTTATCTATCAAACCAACTAACCAAACAACTATAATTAGAATGAAAGTTATTCCTTAATACTCATACCCTCAAACCAAACGCCTTCTAAATCATTAACGTAAAACTATTCTATAGTTCATAATCTGATTTTAAACAAAACATGTCATAAACCGAACTGAACCAAACCAAACCAAACCAAACCAAACCAAATGGAACTAACACCAGAACCTATAGCATAGGTGTATGTACCATCTACTTCTCAAATCTTTAAATGTGCTTCTACTCATTATAGTTCAATTTTGAATGAATTCAAAACTAAACATTTTGCTTTAATTAAATAAAACGACATCGTTTAACCTATGAATTACACTTAATTCCTTAGCATAAAAAATCTTCGTTAAATCGAACGGAACGAACACCTTGAACCATAAACACTTAGGGGATGTTTGGTTTATAATGTGTAATGACTATGGTATGGGATTGATACCCATTTTCATCTATCAAACCCACTAACCAAATAGCTATAATTAGAATGAAAGTCATTCCTTGACACTCATACTCTCAAACCAAACGCCTCCTAAATCATTAACGTAAAACTATTAGATAGTTCATAATCTGATTTTAAACAAAACATGTCATAAACCGAACTGAACCGAACCAAACCAAACGAAAGTACCACCAAAACCTATAGCATAGGTGTATGTACCATCTACTTCTCAAATCTTTAAACGTGCTTCTACTCAAAGTCAAGATTTGCACCCTAGCATTACTTCATCCTACCTAACACACTTGATTCATATTACTCTAAAGTACATTTGTCAATGTTACTTCATGCCAATCCTTTTCCTGCTAGAGGCACACCCACTAAGCAAAAGCTAATGTACTTTATGCATAAACTATGCCTGGAGGATTGCTAGGGGCAATCCTTTTTTTGCTATAGGCCTGGATGAACATGTTTCTTGCCACTCCTTTTTTTGCTATCGGCACACCCATCAACCAATGCTTACCGTACTGTATGCATAAACTATGCATGCAAGATTGCTAGGGGCACTCTTTTTTTTCTAGGAGCCTCGATGAACAGTAGAATGTACAGTACTAACGGTCGTTAGTTAACGTCCGTTATCTACTAACGGTCGTTAGTTTTTTTTTTTTTTTTTTTTTTTTTTAAATACTTTTTTAAAAACCGAAAATGCGACAAGAGTCCGTGAGGTTTAAGTTGCGTTGCAAAATAGGTCCTGTAGGAACTAACGATGTTAAAAAAAATTTACAAAATTGATCCTTTATGTTAGATGTTCGTTACCGAAAATGCGGCTGTTAAATAACAACATTCTATCATATTTAATTAAGAAGATCTATATAAAATGCAACGCAGCGAAGACTTGATAGCATGCTTTTTTGTAAATTCGTAACCGCTTAATTATATTGTTCACGCTTAAAATGCTAAACATATCTAATAGTAACACATTTAGCTCGAACGTTAAATAATACTTTTGTATGCAAACATCCCGCTGCAAGCGCGGGCTAAAAACCTTGTAATAGTACAATTTCGACATGAATATGAATAATAAAACTCGTGAGTTGAATAAATTAGGCATTGTTGATGAGTCATGGGCCAATACAAAATTAGTACAACTACTACAAAATTATTTGACTTGTGCATACTTTTCCATTTGGTTCCTTTGTACTTTTACCCACTAAAACATATATTAATAAAAAAGCTAATAATAGTGGTGATAATTAAAACTTAAAAGGATTTATGTCCTATATTGTTACATTCGATTCATAAACACAATTCAAAAAATAATTAAGTAATTTTGAGGAGCTTGACGAAATGATTAGAAATTTTGTACACAAAAATTTTACAATATTGTAGTTTACGATCTTTCTTGTTTGGGCTAAAGGACAACATCTTTTCAAATAACAAAAGCCCAAAAAGCATATTCCCAAACCACAAATCTGACCTCGAGACCTACAAAAACACCTTTTTAATTTGCGATAAACATGTTCCTAACTTCACTAAACTAAACTAAAAAAACAAACACTCAGATTCATTTGATCCTAAGCTAAAACCATGATGTTGAATCTTGTCACTTCATCATCAATAAATCTACCAAAAACCCATCAAAAATACCCCTCAAATCATGCATCAAGAACCCTAGTTTCTCATAAAGCTTGCAACTTTATGAATCTTGGAGCAAAGCCCACTTCAAGAATCAATCAAGTTTGCAACTTTATGAATCTTGAACCAAAACCCATTTCAAAAAATGTGAAAATTTGCAGTTTTGGGCAATTTGGGGCAAAACCCAGTTTGCAGATTGTGAAATCAGGGTCTGGAAGTGAAGCAGATTTGACCCCAGATGGTGAAAGTGAAAAAAGTATCATACCTAATAAGACTTTGCAGCTAGGGATAGTTTTCGGGTTTTGGTATTTTCAGAATATTGTGTTTAATATTTATAATAAAAAGTGTTTGAATATATTCCCATATCCATGGTTGCTTGCTTCATTTCAGTTGTTTGTTGGGTCTATTTGGATGTTGGTTTTATGGGGTACTAAGATACAGCCATGTCCTAAGGTTGATAAGAATTTTATTATCGCGTTGTTAGGTCCTGCTTTGTTTCATACCATAGGTCATATTTCGGCTTGTGTTTCGTTTTCCAAAGTTGCGGTTTCGTTTACTCATGTTATTAAGTCTGCAGAGCCTGTTTTTAGTGTTGTGTTTTCGTCGGCGTTAGGTGATACTTATCCTTTGTCTGTTTGGTTGTCGATTTTGCCGATTGTTATGGGGTGTTCTTTAGCTGCTGTTACTGAGGTTTCGTTTAATCTTGGTGGGTTATGGGGTGCTATGATTAGTAATGTCGGGTTTGTGTTGAGGAATATTTACTCGAAGAAGAGTTTGCAGAATTTTAAGCAGGTGAATGGGTTGAATTTGTATGGGTGGATCACGATTCTGTCGTTCTTTTATTTGTTTCCTGTTGCGATCTTTGTTGAAGGGTCTCAATGGATTCCTGGATATCATAAGGCGATTGCTAGTATTGGGACGCCGTCTACTTTTTATCTATGGGTGATGATATCAGGAGTGTTTTATCATCTTTATAATCAATCGTCGTATCAAGCACTTGATGATATTAGTCCTTTGACTTTCTCGGTTGGGAATACAATGAAAAGGGTTGTTGTGATTGTGTCTACTGTGTTGGTGTTTAGGAACCCTGTTAGGCCTTTGAATGCACTTGGATCAGCTATTGCTATTTTGGGTACGTTTTTGTATTCGCAGGCGTCATCAAAGAAGAAGGCTGTGGTTGAAAAGAAGGAATGAGGAAAGCTGTCATGCGGTTTATTTTGTCTTTTAAAGTTAGTTGTTTTAGATATTTCATTACTTTGTGGTTTCTTCATGGAACTAGGGTGTTTAGTCTTTTTGGTACTTGTTGTGGTTATGTTAGACTTCGGCATTATACCTCAATGAGAAAATTGAATTCGACGACTTTTTGCTGGTTTTTTATTTAGTTGCTAATGGTTCTTTATGTTTCTATGTTTTTGGCATTTTTGAACTGTTATGTGACTTACATTGATGCATGTTTCATATGATTAGTCATTCCCCTTGTGATATTACAGGTTTTTTCTTTCATTTGTGACGCTGTGGATTTTCGGACGTGTGAGAACTAGCACCAGGTAATGTATCTCAAGTGGTTTGTTTGTAGTTTGCTTAATGGGACTCCAAGATTAGTACCATTCATTTAGATAAGTAGATCGTGCCCTAAAATCATGTATGTATTGCTCAAAAAATGTGAGTGTAAGTTCCATCTCTGATATCATGATCTGCGTGATGGATCACTGTCTTAATCTTACAACCAACTGTTTTAGCCAACATTTGGTTGTGGGTTGGGTGAAATAACACCACAACCGGGGTGATCTTTCTGCTGTTTTTGGTATGAGCGTTATTTTCTTCCTTTCATGATCGCTTGCTTATTTTTATTAGAGTTGATAGAATGGACGTGTGTGTGCAATAGGTGATCTTTCTGCTGTTTTTGGTATGAGGGTTCTTTTCTTCCGTTCATGATCTTTTGGCTGTTTTAATTAGAGGTGATAGAATGGACATGTGTGTGGGATTGTGCAATGGGTCGACATAGGCTAGATTTTTTCTTCTTCTTAATTGAGTTGGTTTAAAAGCCTTTTGCTTTTTTGAAAGAGAGTCTTTTTTGGCAAACCATAGAGACGTTTTTGGCTCCTTGCAAAGAAAAAGACAAACATCTTCTCCTTTTTCTTATGATCAATTTGAGTTCGATGATCTTTCTTTGTTTCAATCTAGTTGGTAAAAGTGAAGTATAAGTACATTTTATTGGAAAGGGACCACTTTTCGAAGATGAAATGTATGGAGTCTATTAATTTGAAGAAATTCTTATGCACCTGCATATTCGGTAATGAATAAATTTGTGATATGATTGTCTTGTAGTTTTATGTTTGTAAATATTTCATTGTTTTGACTTTGGACCTGAATGTCACACTAGTGAAAACCTGTGGCGGTACTGCAGTAGTGAGACTTGATAGAACTTGCCTAGTACTTTAAGTTACATTATTTGCTTTGTTCATTTTTGATGTATTAAGCTTAATATTAGCAACTTCGTAGTAGACTAATAAGCTAAAGTTAAATACAACCGGCTTCAAATGCAATGTAACGCTTTAAAATGAAAGTTTTCAATGGGCGGACAATGAATTCAAACTCTTTAATAGATTGTCACAACCTCTATTGTTGTTTGGATTGGCTTATTTGGTCCGGTTATCAGCAATTAAATAGGATGATCCAAACACTATCTAAGAGCATCTGGAGTGGTCACTTTGGTTGGCATCGGCTAAGGGTGGAGATGGTCCTGGAGGTTTATGCTCGAATATGGTCGGTCCGGTCCATTCGGGTGATTCGGTCCGGTTTTCGGTCTTGGTCGGTCCGGTCCGCAAACCAACTATTTTGCCTTGTTAGACCGGACCGACCCAGACCGGACCGACCACATACGGTCCGGTCCTCGGTCTCGGCTTTTGGACTAATTCGGTCACGGTCTTGATCGGTCCGGTCCGATCCAGACTGCAAACCGACTATTTTGCCTTGTTAGACCGGACTGACCGGCCGAGACCGGACCGGACCGACCACATACGGTCCGGTCCTTGGTCTCGGCTTTTAGACTAATTCGGTCTCGGTCTTAGTCGGTCCGGTCCGGGACCGATGCTCACCTCTAATACAAAGTGTTTAAAATAGGGTGAAGGCTGAGAATACGTAACAAACTTTCTCAAATATACCGAAGTACGTAAGATACAAATTTTATTATTTATGTACGTAATATACTTTCAAATTTGGAACAATGTACGTAATATGACCGGTAACTAACAAGTTACCAGGTCGAAAGTTTGAAAAATGACATAAATGGTCCCTGTGGCTTGCGTTGACTTTCACAGGTCATCAATTGACTTTATTTTCGGTTAAAAAAGTTTCAGAAATAGTCCTTATGGTCATTGGCTTTTAGATTTTGTCCGTTTTTTTTCCGTTTTTGTCCGTTTTTCTTACGCTTTGTCCGTTTTTATCGGTTTTCATTTGTTTTTCTTACATTTTTCTTAATTTTTTGTCCGTTTTTCTTACGATTTGTCTGTTTTCTTTCGTTTTTGCCAGTTTTTGCCCGTTGTTCTTACGTTTTGTCCATTTTCCTTATGTTTTTATCAGTTTTTGTCTGTTTTTCTTACGTTTTGTCTTTTTTTCTTACGTTTTTGTACTATTTAAACATATTGAAAAATTTTTCCAAAAAGAAAAAAAATTAAAAAAAAAACAATAGAAATTTTTTCGCAAATTTGAAAAAAAAAATTCCAAAAAAATTTTGAAAAAAAAATAGGAAAAAAAATATTTCCGAAAAAAAATAAAAAATTTTCAGATTTCAAAAAAAAAATTGAATAAAAAATTTCAAAAAAATTGAATAAAAAAAATTATTTTTCAAATATATATATTTTTTTAAATCTTTAAAAAAAAATTTCAATACAAAATTTTGGGAAAAAAATTTCTAATTCTGACATATTGAAAATTTTGAAAAAAAACTTTTTCAAGATTTTTTAAAAAATTTGAAAATTTCCAATTTTTTTAAGATTTAAAAAAAATATGTTTTTTAAAAAAATATTTTTTGAAGATTTTTTATAAAAATTTGAAAAATATTTTTCAATATTTTTAAAAAAATTTAAAAATTTCCAATTTTTTATAAATTTTTTTGGAATTTTTTTTTCAAATTTGGGAAAAAATTCCAATTTTTTTTTGGAAATTTTTTTTCCAATTTTTTTTTCTTTTTGGAAAATTTTTTCAATATGTTTAAAGAGTACAAAAACGTAAGAAAAACGGACAAAAACTGATAAAACATAAGGAAAACGGACAAAACGTAAGAACAACGGACAAAAACGGAAGAAAACTGGCAAAACCGAAAGAAAACAGACAAAACGTAAGAAAAACGGACAAAAAATTAAGAAAAATGTAAGAAAAACAAATGAAAACCGATAAAAACGGACAAAGCGTAAGAAAAACGGAAAAAATCTAAAAGCCAATGACCATAAGGACTATTACTGAAACTTTTTTAACCGAAAATAAAGTCAATGGATGACCTGTGAAAGTCAACGCAAGCCACATGGACCATTTATGTCATTTTTGAAACTATTGACCTGGTAACTTGTTAGTTACCGGTCATATTACGTACATTGTTCCAAATTTGAAAGTATATTACGTACATAAATAATAAAATTTGTATGTTACGTATTTCGGTATATTTGAGAAAGTTTGTTACGTATTCTCAGCTTTCACCCTTTAAAATATGATGTAAAGTCTTACATGTTATGAACATTTTTTGATTGAAACGTTCAAAGTTTTGTTCATCATTTAAAGTACATCATTATTGATTTACTTTGAATTTTTAATCAAATATTGAAGCTTTTATTTTTTAATGAACACCTTCGAAACATTAAAATCACAGTATTATTTTATTGATGCGTTTTATTGAACGCTTTATGGGGTGCTTTCATGGAAATTTGATTTGTTTCAAAATTCAAAAGAAAAACTTACAAACTAAAAAGATGAAGGATTGACGTTCCTTAGGGGGCGTTTGGTTCGCTGTAATTCGTCGTAATTCGTTGTAATTGTAATCTGAATTACATTCTAATCATGTTTGGTTGGTAAGGTGAAAGGAATTGTAATTCAGATTACATTACAGTGACTGTTTGGTTTGCATTGTAATTGTAATTCAGTCATTACAATTACATCAAGTGATGAAATCTAGATTACATAGGAAATTGTATAGAAAGTTTTGAATTACGTCGTAATTCAGAATTTGTTTACTTTAATAATAAAAATAAAACTAATAATAATAATAATAATAATAATAATAATATAATAATAATATAATAATAATAAAATAATAATCAATAATATTAAAATATTTATAATAAAAAATAATAATAATAAAAATAAAATTAATAATAATAAAAAAAAATCATAAATATTAGTAATAATAATAATAATAATAATAAAATAATAAAAATACAATATTAATAATAATAATAAAATAACATTAATATAATAATAAAATAACAATAATAAAAATAATATTAAATAAAATAATAATAATAATAATATAATAAATGTAATAATAATAATAATAATAATAATAAATGATAATTAATAATTAATAATAATAATATTAAAAATAAATAATAATAAATAATAATAATACTACATCATTATTATTATTCTTATTATTCTTATTATTTATTTAATAATAATAATAATAATAAATAATAAATAATAATAATGATAATAACAATTATTATTATTATTATTATTATCATTATTATTATTATTATTATTAACATTATTATTATTTATTATTTAATAATAATAATAACAATAATACTTAATATAATAATAGTAATAATAATAATGTATTATTATTATTTATTATTATTATTTTATATTTTATTTTTAATATTATTATTATTAATTATTAATTATATTTTTTTATTATTACTATTTATTATTTTATTATTAATTATTATTATTATTATTTTATTTATTATTATTTTATTATTGCAATAATTATTATTATTATTTTATTTTTATTATTATTATTATTATTATTATTATTATTATTATTATTATTATTATTATACTTTTATTATTAATATTCTTTTTTATTACTATTTTATTATTATTATTATTATTATTATTATTTATTTTTAGTATTATTATTATTTTATTATTGTTGACGTATGGTCCGGACTGGGCCAGGAATGGGTCAGGCCCGGCATCAGCAGCCCACTCTACACCTAAACTCTAATCCATGCCTATATATACACGGATGCCAGGTTATCTCTAACTCATGATATAACATCTTTTTGCTATGCCACAGCGCATACTAACTTGACCGTCGGAGGTGGACCCCGGGGCTACGGCTCCGGGTCCACTCATAACGGGTTTTCTTTGTTGACAGGTCTACTAGGGCTCGAGAAGACGACTAACGGCCAAGGAGAGTCGTTGAATCTAGTCCGCGCCAGATTATGCTTCAACAAGTTGGCGCCATCCGTGGGACCATGAATTAAAAGCATCGTGTACCACCTGCTTTACTCAAGGTTACTGCGTACCACGCATCAGTTTCTAAAGTAGGTATGTTAATATCACTTTAAAAAGGTACGCAACTCTGCATAACAGACGTGGTCCTACATGGAATAAATTTATGGAATAATTTGTCATATATTAGACAGTTGCATATTGTTATCAAAACGTGGTCAACTCAAAACGTTGAATCAAACATCATGTTAAATTGCACGTTCCATTATATTGCATATTATTAAATTGCATATTTTATTCTTTTATTAAGACATATAAAAGACAACGTCCGCATGATCGGACCTATTTTAAAACATCCGCACGATCGGATCTATTTTATCTTTTAATCCGCATGATCGGATCTATTTTATCTTTTGATCCGCACGATTGGATCTCAGAAAAGCCCGCACGATCGGAGCTATTTTATTTTTTTAGCCGCGATAAATTCGCGCAGATACTGTTTTTACGGTTGGTACGCCTGTTAGCACTCAAACAACGCAGTCGCGATAAATCTACCCGCGTAAGACCGTGCGTTCAGACATTTTCGCAGAGAACGCGTACGCGCGAACACCACGTTGCTAGTCAATCGCCATGAGCGCACTGGACCAAAAGCCTGTGGTATAAACATCTGCGATCATCCAGAAACGTTCGAGTCTATGCGGTTAAGATAAATCCTTCTGTGTCTGTCAGTCGCGGTCACGGTACATCCATCCGAGTTTTTTATATATACATTAAAAAATAAACAAAATCTCACGATAGGTTGTATATATATATTTTTTTTATGCTATGCGCACTCTACTATTCATGCTATGCGCTGTCTATTGTTTTAATTTATTAAGTTTTATATGCTGCGATTCGCGGCATATGCTTTTAATGTTTGCATTAAGTGTTTTACGCAGGCATATATAAGTTTAATGCTCCTACACGAGTAACACCATCAAACTTGGGGGGCTACCAGGGTACATCCTACCATTGTTTCCGTACGCAGGTATATTTGGAAGCAGATCCAAGACGGATTTGAGTATTCGCATCAACTTGCCGCACCAATTTGCCGCAGGGGAGACGTCCTCTGTCGGTTGTGAAGACGCGCACAGCGCAAAAGCACGTCTTCTGTCGCACATCTTTAGCGCGCACCTATGCGCAGAAGCACGTCTTCTGTCGCACCTCTTTGTCGCGCACAGCGCACATTTTGTCGCGCACTGATCAGTGTTTGTCGCCCTTATGCGCAGAAGCACGTCTTCTGTCGCACCTCTTTGTTGCGCACAGCGCACACTTATGCGCAGAAGCACGTCTTCTGTCGCACCTCTTTGTCGCGCACAGCGCGCACTTATGCTACAGAAGCACGTCTTCTGTCGCACCATGTTGCGTCGCTACTGGTACAAAAGGTACGCCCTCACCCAGGATGCAGCATGCGGGTTCCACTTTCACCTACGCGGCCATCAGAACTTAAGTCTAGCATAACATAGGCATGCGCTATCTCATACTAGACTTGGGGGGCTTGTTGACGTATGGTCCGGACTGGGCCAGGAATGGGTCAGGCCCGGCATCAGCGGCCCACTCTACACCTAAACCCTAATCCATGCCTATATATACACGGATGCCAGGTTATCTCTAACTCATGATATAACATCTTTTTGCTATGCCACAGCGCATACTAACTTGACCGTCGGAGGTGGACCCCGGGGCTACGGCTCCGGGTCCACTCCTAACGGGTTTTCTTTGTTGACAGGTCTACTAGGGCTCGAGAAGACGACTAACGGCCAAGGAGAGTCGTTGAATCTAGTCCGCGCCAGATTATGCTTCAACAATTATAATCATTATTTTCCTATTTATTATTATTATTATTATTATTATTATTATTATTATTATTATTATTATTATTATTATTATTATTATTATTATTTGATTACTATTATTATTATTATTATTATTATTATTATTATTATTATTATTATTATTATTATTATTATTATTATCATCGTTATTATATTAACTTTTTAAGTTTTATAAAAAAAATGAATTACATTACGTTGCGAGTCAACCAAACACATTAACAGATTACATCAATTACAATTACAACACATTCCAATTCTTTAAATTACAATTACATCAAATTACAATTCATTCAAAAACATTCTGTGAACCAAACGCCCCCTTAATGTTAGTTTATGGATTGTCATAATAATTTCGTTTTTACTAAAACTGATGAAACCTTATTATTTTTTTTCCCGAATCAATGAACTTCGAATTAATAGAAAGAGGTTGTAATTTGTAGCGATTGAACAAGTATATGATGAAATTAGATAAAAATCAGAACATAATTTTGTGATTTTGAATGATTAAAACTGAATTGGTGTAGAATAGTTCATCATGTGTGCGGTGAAAGAGGAAAAAAGAAGGATGCGAATGTGAGGGGAAAATAATAGGATGCGGCGTATGAGGTTTGGATTGTTATAGTATAACAATGGTTATTTTTTAACTTTAAGCAAATTCTGGAAGAATAAGTCTTTATTAATTGTAAAAAGTTAAAGTAAATTTTGAGGAAGATATAATGAGATGAATAATATTAGAGTTGTATTTATTCAAAGGGTTTTTTTATTATGTGCCGTATGTCACATGATAAAAAGTAAAAAAAGTAAATAAAAGTACATGGGGATCTATAAGAAAGGACACAAGTACATATAAAAAATGTATTTTTTATGGATCCCCATGTACCTTTTTCACTTCTTATCATATGCCCAAGGGCACATAATAGAAAAACCCTTATTCAAATGGTGCAAGTTTTTCATTATTTTTACGTAGTATTTATACTATTAATACTACAATTCATTATTGATACATGACATTATGCAACATAATTTGACAAAATTAATCATATTGTGACACTTAGTATGAACTTGGAACACTTTTATTTTGCCATAGCTTCACAATATGAATGACTTTTTATTAGGGATGAGCATGGTACCAGAATGGTACCGAACCCGTATCGAATTGATGGTACCGATTTTTTCCCGTGCATGAAAGTGGGTACCAGTACCGGGAAATCGGTACATATACGGTTCTTCCCGTTTATTGTTCAACCAAAAAGATTTTCAAGAAGATACAACAAAAAAATAGGAAAAAACATGCATTTTCAAGTGATTTCAAACCACGGTGTCTCATAAAACGCAATCTAACACTTAAATAAATATATCACCAAGATATTCGTAACATACAAACGTTTCAAAACTTATAAGAAAGGTTCGCGTTTAATTTTTGTGAGTGGTTATGAAGGATCTATAGTTGCCACAATGAGTTTTCCGAACGTTTGGTTTCTTTTCATATGTTTTACATGACTATTGTTTGACATGGAACGGGCCAAAATGGGTGTTTGGATAAGTTATTTAATTCCGTTTATCATACGTCTTTATGAAAGCCTCTCGCCTTTCGAGATCCGGTCCATCATCAACTCAGTCAGATCTTCTTGTTTGACCGCTTTGATTAGGCTTCCTTTAACGGATTTGATCGGCATTTCGTACTCATTTTTCGGGATTTTTTTGGTACTTCCCGCTTTGGTATTGGCACCAAATTTTTTTTCGGGCTTAATTCATGGTATCGATACCGTACCTGGTATTGGGAGTCGGTACCGTTTCGGTACGGTACATGTACGGTTCCGGTTCAGTACCTGAATTCGTGTCAAAATGCCCATCCCTACTTTTTATACATTTAAAAGAGTGAGTTTTTCTCTCTTTTCCATAGACCAGCTCTATATAGGTAAACTTTAATACAATAGCAAACTATTCATTTTGCCGACGAATAATACTTTTTGATTTCACCAAGCTCATAACGATCTACAAATTTTGACGTAACCACAGTCCAATCATGTCAGAATAAGGTATAAAAATGTGAGATGTAGACAATAACACACTTACCTGAAGATAAAAAGATTCTTGTTCCAAAAGTAAACTAAGAGTGCGTTTGGTTTGAACCTATGAGAATAAATGAATAACTATGGGAATGATATATTCTGTTTGTTTCATAGTAATTGGTATGATCATATCCTTATATTTGCCATACATTAAAGGTAGCAAAGGACTAAAGAATAGGGGTGAGCATCGGGACGAATCCCGACCCGTCCAGACTAATCCCGATACCGACAATGAGGAAAAACCTAAACCGACTCCCGACCCGATAATGGTCCGAATCGTCCCGAATCCCGATAATGGTCCTGAATCTTGATTTTGGATGCGTTTTCTCAGGACCGTCCTGACTCCTGACCCGTCCCGAATCCCGATTATCAGGAAAACGCAAACCGACTACCGACCCGATTACAGTCGGATCGGTATCAAGAAGGGAGTCGAGATCGGGACGGGAGTCGGGTGTCGGTCGGGATTGGTCACTCCTACTAAAGAATGAGTCTATCATTCTTAAAGGCCTACCACTACTATTAAATTCATTACCCCTTTAACAAATTAAAAAAAGTAGAAAGACAAGTTTGCCCTCCTATTTTCCTACCCCTCACCACAAACCCCCCTTTCCTTTCATTGAAGCAAAAACTTTTATATAAAAGTATAAAACCCTCAGCCCCCAAAACCTTTGTTTTCCGACCACCGTCACTTTCCGCCGTCATCACACTCTCCGCCCAGGTAAAACACTTGTATCATACTCAATAAAGTCTATAAATTGAACTAACTGTTGTGCTTGGTTATTTATGCAGTTTCTTGATAATTATTAGGGATGATATCATCAATATCGTGGGTACCAAAAGGCGCATCAAAAGCTGTCCCAACTCCTGCTGACCCTCCTTCTAAAGAAGAACTTGAGGAGATTAAAAAACTCGCCTTAGAGCAACAGCTAGAAGGGTATCTTTCTATTAAACAAGTCGAGTTTTTATCGCGCTTTTCAGAATGAATTTTAACATGTTTGTATATAGTTTTACCATTTTATGTGTTAAGGGGGTGTTTTATTTCGCCTTATATAGCCCGCTTATTGCTTATTTGGTTTTCGCCTTATGTTTCATAAGCTCACTTTTTTCTGGCCTATTTTGAAACTTATAAAAGCTTATCATGTCATGATAAGCCGAAATGTTTCAAAATAAGCCATAAAAAAGTGAGCTTATGAAACATAAGGTGAAAACCAAATAAGCAATAAGCCGGCTATATAAGCCGAAACAAACACCCCCTTAGTAGTAAATAAACCTGAACTTGCTATTAAGATGTAAATAGACACTTTTATTCATTACTTTTAGCATTTTTGCACATAACTAAGGGGGTGTTTGTTTCAGCTTATATATAGATTGCTTATGGCTTATTTGGCTTTGGGCTTATGTTTCGTAAGCTCACTTTTTGTAGCTTATTTCTAAACTTTTCGTTCATTATGTCATAGTGGGTGTTCGTTTCGGCTTATATAGCTGCTTATTTGGTTTTGGGCTTATGTTTCATAAGCTCACTTTTTGTGGCTTATTATTAAACTTATATAAGCTTATCATGTCATAATAAGCTTATATAAGCCAAAAAGCTGCAAAAAGTGACCTTATGAAACATAAGCCCAAAACCAAATAAGCTAGCTATATAAGACGAAACAAACACCCCCATAATGAACTTACATAGGCTGAAAAGTTGTAAAATAAGCTACAAAAAGTGTGCTTACGAAACATAAGCGCAAAACCAAATAAGCCGAAACAAACACCCCCTAAGTATGTCGTTTTTGGGTAAGAAGGTATAATACATGTTCCTCGTTATAAAATGACACAAGGTGGACTGAAAAATGTCGAAAATAAGTAAACTGTGAGGAACAAAAACTACGTTGGTATTTTGGGGGTGTTTGACTAAGCTTATATGATGGGCATAGACAAATAAGCTTATATGTGTTAAATAAGCCTCAACAAGTGTTTGGTTAAGCTTATATGAGTGGGTTTATGAGCTTATAAAAGCCTGTAAGTTTTGTTTTTGAGCTGTTTTATTTGGTCTGGACTCTGGACTGTTTTTTGAGCTTTGCACGAGCTTGATTCCGCTTTCTTTGAGCCCTAGTTTTAGGTTACTTTTTTGTGGATTAAATTGAGTGAATTAAGTAATAGAGAAGAAGATGTTTGATGCATAGTTTTGTTTCTGTAGTTAGTTAGATGTGCTGACACGTGTGTATTTTGTTTGATGTTTGCAGTGTAGATGTTGAAAGTGAGCAAAATGACGAGGAAATCGATGAGGGAAATGATGATGAGGAAATCGATGAGGGAAATGATGATGAGAACGACGAAGAAATGAGTGTTGATGCAGCGTTACAGCCTGCTGCAATCGAGCAGGCATTAGGTGCAGCTAACGCACTTGGCAAGCTTTCGACAAACAAAGGTGGTGGATCGAATGATATCGCAGATGGTTTAGAAGAACTGAACATGGATGATTATGATGACGAGGATGATGGTATATCATTAACTTAAGACTCGTGTATTTTATTATTTTCTTTCTAAGAAAGTGTTTGGAGTGTTTTAGAGTAATTATTGTGACTTAAAGAATCGGTATAATAGGGTTATTTGCGTAAAACGACATACTATTACATCCCATTCTAGCTATCTGTATATTCGGGTCATCTCTTAACCAAAAACCCCATACAAATCAGGTTTCAAAAATGGTGATTGTAATTTAAATTAGTAATTTATGTTTATAGATCTATTATTCATATACAATGTTAAACTTTACAAAAGAAATGTTAAGATTACGGTTTACAAAATGATCCAAAGGGAACATGAAACCAAGTTAGTTCAATACTAAAACAGAACAAATTAAAAAGTACATTGGTGTTTTATGCATTTTATTCTGATTACTATCATATATTACTGCTGTACAATGTTTGATGTGTGTTTTACCCAAGCGGCTGCATATCTGCTTAATCAGTGTATGGTTCTAACTCGTTATTCATTCTTTGTTTATTGACATCAGCTATAGACTTATTTGGTACGGGGATTGCGGACACTTTCTACCCAAGCAATGCATTGGACCCTTATATGAAGAATAAAGATGTGAGTATCCTCTCATTGATTTATGAGGTTAAAACTGCAGCCTCGAACATTCTTTTAATATCTATATTTTAGGATGACGAGGACTCTGAAGAGCTTGATGACATCATGATCAAAGCGGATGATGCTGTTATAGTTTGTACGACTAATGAAGATGAAATGAGTCATCTAGTGGTATGTGTTTTTAGTGGCATATACAATATGAAACACCTTAGTCATACTTTTTGTTTTAATGTGCTTATGTGTGTGTTTTATCAGGTTTATATAGTAGAGGACCCCGATGGTGATTCGAACGTGTATGTTCACCATGACATGATTATACCATCGTTTCCTCTATGCACAGCATGGCTTGATTGCCCCATTAAAGGTGGAGAAAAAGGTAAAGTGAATGTGATTTCGTTATCTTTAAGTTGTATCGAGTATGTTTCGATACATCTAAGAATACGGGTCACAAAATGACCCATTGTAACCCTAACAGATCATTGATGTTTGTTCATTTTCAGGAAATTTTATAGCTGTGGGGTCGATGGAACCAGCAATTGAGATATGGGACCTTGATGTTGTAAGTGTATTTTCCTTTTTTCAATCAGTGTTGGTTTTTTCGTCAATGACTTTCAATATTAATTCGAGTTATCTTTACTTGCGTGGTCCCACCATCTTTAGATGGATGAAGTCCAACCATCACTCATATTAGGTGGCGTCATTGAGAGGAAGAAAAAGAAGAAAGGAAAGAAGGCCGAGGTATTCGTTAGGTCACCTACTTTGCATATAGACGTTATCTGGCTTGAAACAAGAGCCAACAAATTGCTTTTAATTATTGATATGCTGGAAAGATCTTGCTGCATTTATAAATAAAAATTTGGAAATTTTCTGCATGTAGAAATCTGTGAAGTACAAAGTAGATAGTCACACTGGTGCGGTACTTTCTCTTGCTTGGAACAAGGGCTATAGGTATGTTAACATTCTTCAGATTATATATGTAGATGCGTTCTTTGCCATGCTGATGTCATATTGTCACCTTTTTACACAGGAATCTTCTTGCAAGTGCTAGTGCTGACAAACTTGTGAAGGTTTGGGATGTGGCAACCTCCCAATGCGTGCTGACCATGGAACACCATACCGATAAGGCAAGCTCTATTCGAATATTTATCTTCTTTATCTTATCATCCGAACAAATTTTGAGAACGGGCTCATGTCAGAGTGGGTATTTATTAGTATGGGTCAAAAAGGGTCAGTTTGGCTTGGGTTGACTCGCCAACATCTTTTTTCTCCTTAAAAGTAATGAAAGAGGTTGTAAACATTAAAAATTATTACGTAACATGTTTAGCCCATTTATAGAAAATATCGATTATAACCATAAAGAAACCCACTATTATTTAAATGGGTCAACATTGTCACTTCTACTATGTCACTAATAAATTTATCCACTGTTAGGATCAGGAGAGAATAATCAAGAATAATCAGTAGCAAAACAAAAGGAGATCAGACAAAAGTTTCTTGTATTACAAATTAAAAGATACAAGATGAGTAGTGTGTGTACAAAATAGATAATTACAAATGGGGGGATAAGCCCTTATTTATACTAGGGCTTATTGGATTCTAGAAGATTCTAATACAAATATCTTAGATTTTCCTATAAGCTAATATCTAGCTTATTCTAGATTATTCTACCAAAGTATCTAGCTTATTTCTAGATTATTCTTAGTAAATATCTTTTAGACCAAAATTACTAAACTACCCTTAGGAGGTGAAGTTACAATATCTAACAATCTCCACCTTGAGTTCAACTCCTAAGTAACACCATATCTAATTCTAAGTTCCAAAGGCTAGAGATACTAGCCAATTTCAAATCAAACGATCGATTCCCAAAAGCTATCCGAAACAAAATCGATCCAGAACAAATGCCGATAACTTCAAAACGAACAATCAAATGTTAGCCGAAAAATTCAAAACGGCTAACCGAACAAACCAATCGGCTCAAACGATCTTCACCAGCGACAATCAAATTCAGGCAACTAACTTCAAAAAACCTGACAAACGAAGATCCAAATTTCCAGGCTGACAAATTCCAAATGATTGAACAAAATTCAAACGACCTGATTATAACCAAGTCTTCAAACACCAAATCGATCTTCAAATGCAAATACCAAATTCAAATTCTAATGACCCACTTATTGGTAAGTATTATGGTCCAACTTCAAACTTATTATCCGTATCAAACAAATTCAAGTTAATAAATAACTTGACAAACGGCCTCTGATAATTCAAACGCCCCAAATATGATACGGATAATAATACCAACAACCCACTTATCCAATAAGAATTACAGTCTAAATTCAAATACAAATACCCAAATAACCTAATCATGGGCTAGTCTTCAAACAAACGATCACATCAAAAAATCCAAATAGTGACCAATCACAAAAAAAAACTATCCATACATTCAAATCATCAAATAGCTCCACCATAACTGATTATTCCAAAACTCAAAACAAAAAACAACGAGCAAACCCGAAATCCAAAATTGAGCTGCCAACTACCAAATGAAATCAAAGAACTAACAAATATTGGCACAATTCTAAAATCCCATTTTCTGATTCAAAGCCCTCTTAGCCAAAGCCCCAAATTCTAACCCAATAACTAATGGATCCACAAAGATGAGATGTTTAAAATACATCCCTACAGAAATTGATCCAACACAAGTTCTAACTATCCCTAATCCCAATCAACAAACACCTTCAACATATCAAACTAGCAGAAGCAACAAAAGATTGAAACAAACCTGATGTTTTCAAAACTGACCGACAACAACCACCAAACACCAAACAAATTCAAACTTGGTGTCTTCAACTAATCGAATCAGCAGCCACAAAACACAAACGAAAATCACATGATGTCAAGAAATTAATTCTCGAAATCAACCACAACATGATGTCAATCAGAAACCCAAAACAGTTGCAGCTTGCTTCAATCGATCGAGTGGCTCTGATACCAATTTGTTAGGATCAGGAGAGAATAATCAAGAATAATCAGTAGCAAAACAAAAGGAGATCAGACAAAAGTTTCTTGTATTACAAATTAAAGGATACAAGATGAGTAGTGTGTGTACAAAATAGATAATTACAAATGGGGGATAAGCCCTTATTTATACTAGGGCTTATTGGATTCTAGAAGATTCTAATACAAATATCTTAGATTTTCCTATAAGCTAATATCTAGCTTATTCTAGATTATTCTACCAAAGTATCTAGCTTATTTCTAGATTATTCTTAGTAAATATCTTTTAGACCAAAATTACTAAACTACCCTTAGGAGGTGAAGTCACAATATCTAACATCCACTATTTTTTATTTTATTCAGAAGCTGTTCTAATTTTACAATTATTAACTTCGACACATAAGTAATATGTAGAGACTGATATTTTCAGGTTCAAGCCGTTGCATGGAATCATTTTGAGCATCAAGTTATTCTTAGTGGATCCTTTGATCATACAGTGGTCATGGTGCGTATCCTTTTCTAAATCATGCTTAACAGATTGCCTCGTGCAGTTATTGTTTAAACATATTTCTTGTGATTTCTTTGTTGATGATTCTTGTTAAATCGCAGAGGGATGGAAAAGCTCCTGCACATTCTGGTTTTAAATGGTCTGTTGGTTCTGATGTTGAATGTGTGGCATGGGATCCACATGATCAACACTTGTTTGTGGTTAGTGCTACACCTTTAACTTTGCACTCAAGTGTTTGAAAGTTTATGAATCATTACATCATTTACTCTGTTTGACCCGAAAGCGGGAAAATGGGGCGTAGCGGGTTGAAATGGGTTCATGTCAAAACTTCACATTAATTTACATTTTGCTGCTTTCAGGTGAGTCTTGAGAACGGTACAGTTGTTGGTTTTGATATCAGAAATGCATCGTCCAATCCGTCCGCAGAATTAAAGCCAACTTTCACTCTCCACGCACATGATAAAAATGTTTGTGCTATTTCTTATAATCCAGTGGTCCCAAATGTAAGCCTTTGCGTTTATATTTTTATTTTTTGATCTTTTTATCTTTTTACGGACTTAGTAGTAGCATCATATTGATTAACACTTTCTCTTTACAGCTTATTGCAACTGGTTCTGAAGACAAAATGGTAACTTAACCTCTAGTATATATGTTACACTTGCATAGCATCATATCTTATTAATTTTCTTCTTTTTGTATTAACAGGTCAAACTATGGGATTTATCAAATAACCAACCCTCATGTATTGCCTCACAGAATCGCAAAGCTGTATGTCTGATTATCTTTTGTGTTGAATCCTTAAGAAATTAGTGTACACCATTACGGAAGCATGATTGTTTACTTGTTTTTGCCTTTGTCAGGGAGCTGTTTTTTCGTTGTCATTCTCGGAAGACTGTCCATTTTTGCTTGCTCTTGGTGGCTCTAAAGGAAAATTGGAGGTAAGCATTGCTATAGTTTTGGATCAACCGACAATTAAAATTTATGACTTTGAAGTATTGAAATTGTACATTATCACAAGGCGTTGAAAAAATATATATTCAGTATATTCTGTTTTGGTTATTTCATTTGTATAGTTAAACTTGTTGCTCGATTATGTGCAGTTATGGGACACATTATCGGAAGCTAGCATTTCAAAGAAATACGGAAAATACGCCAGGCAGAATAACGCACCCGTCTCAACATGAGTAACAGTTTTCTCTTATGTTTTACGTTGTGTAACCTGCTATACTGGGTTTTGTTTCGTTTGGTATTCTTTTAATATGTAAGGCGGTTTAATATGATTTTGGATAAAAGGCTTGTTTTGTGGTAAAATTTCATCTAGCGATTAGGTTAGCTGTATACAGATTTTGAAAACATGAAAATTTTGTCTAGAGTGAAAGCTTGTAATTCAAAGGTATTATGCTTATTTGTTTATTTTCAAGATAAAATAAACTGCTCAAGTAAGCATTTGCTAATCACTTGATTAACAGATTACACAGTAGCTGCTTTCATCGTAACTGACAACAACTTTATCATGCAACTCCTCTTCTGTATCATCGTCAGGTACTGATAAATTATCTTTCTTCTCGTCTGTTGATAGTTGTGACCAAGCTGTGTTATCATCTTCTGCTTTCTCATCATTTGATACTATCTGCGCATAGCAAATCCTCCTTAGTTTTCTCTTGACCATCATTGGATCTACGTTGCCGGTTATTGTCAGTGTCTTATTCTTCATGTCTGTTGATATCGACTCCGCCCCTGTTTGCCAAAGTTATATCGAAGTTGCAATCTTTTTCATATTTTTCAATCTTTGTTCGTTTTAACTTTGAGATGCTAGTTTCTTACCACCGATATCCAAGACGGCTCTCATCACCCTTTCCTTGATACTCTCACTCCACAAGTCCAATTCGAACACATGTTTCTGCACCAAATTTAAGACAAACATATAGAGTGACTAGTTTACAAATCATTGTAAATTTGCGAAACATACCTTTTCGTTCATGATGTCAGGGACGGATTGGCTGCAAGAGCTAGCTTTGTCCAAATCATCATAGATATTATACTCTGCTTGATCATTTGCATCACTGAGCTAATTGTATGAATCGGCACACACAAACAAAACTTATTTCAAATTGTTATACAATTAGTTTTATGATCATTCTTGTCTATTGTTGAATTACAAATGGTATACAGAACTTTAGCATCATGAGAAACAAAACTTACTTGATACCAAAGTGCATTTTCTAGTATTCTTAGGACTTTTGACATTGACGGACGTTCTCTAACATTTCTCTTCAAGCATTGATGCTACCATAAACGATTTTTTTTATTTTGTTTTGTTCATAGTACTCTTGCACCGATCTTGTTAAAGAGCGACGTTTATCATTTTTGTTGTCAATGCACAACCTCCCGCATAGTATTTCAAACAACACCACGCCAAAAGAGTAAACATCGGACTCTTTTGTTAACAAACCCGTCTCAACATACAACGGATCACAATATCCAATTGTGCCTACGGTGTTAGAGACAAGAAAAGTATATTGTTGGTTGGCAGGACCAAATTTTGACAAACCTAAATCTGATATCTTGGCATTCCAATTCTCATCTAATAAGATATTAGAACTCTTTATATTGCGATGCAGCACTCTTTGTTGGGTCCCACCAGGATTGTGCAGGTACTCAAGTCCACGAGCCGCACCAATACATATCTTGAGCCTCTGAACCCATGATAGGTCCTCACTATTGAGATACAAGTCGAGACTTCCTCTAGATGCGTACTCATATATGAGGACCTTCTCGTTGCTCTCATCACAAAACCCTAATAGAGAAACAATAATTTCATGTTTGTAGAGGGAAAGCATAATAATCTCTTTCCAAAACTCGGGGTTTCCTTGTCCAAATGAACGATCTAGACGTTTTAAAGCGACAATAGTATGGCCCTTGTGATCTACGAGTTCTCCCTTGTAAACTTTTCCCGAATCCTCCTTTCCCGATGCAAACTGTGTAACACCCCGCCCCAATGTAGGAACGAAAGGTCACAAATAATGATAATGCAACTAAACCTGAAGGACCAATCTTATTAATAAGTTCATAAATGAGCAAAGTTCAACCATAAGCCAAATCAGAGTCTACAAGGTTCAAGCTCCAACATTATTTAACACTAGGTCCAAAATAAAATTAAAGTAAAATAAAGTCTCCAAGCGTGGTCTCTAAGATCCAGCTAGCTCTCATCACACATCCCCATTAACCCTGAATACCTGCCGCGGAAGAAAAGAAAATGCGGCTGAGCTAATTGCTCAGTGCGCGGATGTAGATAACAAATAACAATAGCATAATAAAGATGAATGAAAAAGAAAAGTACAAGCGATAATAACAATAATTCCCCGTCATACCAACACCTCAACATCAGAACAATAAAAATATAAGGCTGAAGAAAAGGGTTTTAGGATATTTATACCGAGTGTCATATCATATCAAGTGCACTCCACGTGCTAAAATCATATCGTATCACAAATCATAGTGATACATTGGTCGCGACTCCAGTGCATCTAACATCGACGGAAGGTGTGTATGGCACTACACTACTCAACCGCATGATCGTATCAGATCATAAATATATCATATCATAAACATAGCCTAGGATGCACCCATACGCCTCCCCAATTAATCATAAAGAGGCTCCACACATGAGCATATCATATCAAAAGGCTCCACACATGAGCAAATAAAATCATATCATATCATAAGGGGAAACGCCGTGAACTGATCACACCGCCACGGGTGGTGTCATGCCATTGGTGCCTCAATGACGCGGCCATGGTACCTCCATGGCTAGTTGCTCGGTATTCCTAACTCCTGTCTATATATCTAGGGTTTTATGAACTAACCAACACTGTTTTCATAAAATACATTTTAAACACGGCTTTCATAAAAATCAAGAAACGGTCATATAAAAGAGGTATTTCATCTTTTTCTTTAAAAATCATTTTAAACATACTTTTCCCCAAGAACCATCAAGATATATTTCAATGACTTTCACCATTCAATCATCATTTTAAAATGTGTTTCTCAAACAAAGGGGATCATATAGCATAAGGATGTCAAAAAGATTATTAGAATATCGCAAGGAATTTGACATGAGTATATGAGGCAACCGCAAAAATATGAACATTTCAACGGTTCAAAAGAAAGCGTAATAGAACGAATATAGAGAATCCGTACCTTAAGAAATTTAACCCGCACACTCGGTAATGACCAACTTAATTATCCCTTCTTCCGATAATCTATACGTATTATGAAACTAAATCAATATTTAAAGTTTAACTAATTGTATCAGCTTATGTGTTGTAAGTTATACTGCTTATTTGGTTACATAGTTATACATTTGCATAGGTATAATTATTAATGATACTTGTTGTAGTAGCATTCTTTAAAATTATAGATAATGGGTTACACTTTATTACAAAAACTCCATTGCTTTTTGTTCAACGAGTTTTACTGCTTATTGAGTTAAGATTTTTCAAATGGCCATGTTGATATAAACTAATTCATCATAATATAAGAATGTAACATGACTACATATATACCATTCTTTTTGAGAAACATTTGCATGGCAAGGACTAAAAGGTAAAAATATTTAAACACTAATATGGAAAACCAATTCTTCTTCATAATCTATGTACTTACAGACCATGCAAGATCATGACTTTGTTTTACGTCAACTTTTAGTTCGAACAATTTATGATATCTGATATATATTTACTATATTATGAATAAAAGATTTCTATCTCAAATTTGACCATTTACTTAAAGATCTGAAAAGTTCCGATTCGGCATCTAATTATATATATATTAGATCAACTACATTTTTGTTTAGTTAGTTACTTAAACCTCATTATGTGATCAAGCACAAGCAACATATTTCTGATGGTAAGCTTTATATAATCTTAAGCGACATATATCACGACATGAAAATATAGTGAACGAGATAGAGTATGATATTACGATGAATAAATAGAACGTGAATGTGATTCGACGAGTATACCTCCAAGCCAAACGAGGATAGACTAAGATTGAAATCGAACACGAGTATCAACGTCGACCAACAAAACACTATAGCTCAACGAAACCTGATCGAAACTCGAACCCACGATACTATCTCGAACCTCCAACGAATGAACTAGAACCCTCTTACGCGAACTCAAAACCGATCGATTTAAATCCGAGCAAACCCAAACTCTAACGCACAGATCCCTCTAACAATAACCAAAACTCGAACAACCCGAAAACTGCTTATATATGCACCCGACGTTCGTATGAACAAAAGCAGTACCAAGAAGCTTGTTGTATGAATGTGAATAGTGTATGTGGTGATTGGTGAATATAGGTCTCAATGTAAACGAAGGTTTTCATATGTTTTAATTAGTTGTGAATTGCACTCGTGTGAGGACCGGGAATATATGGACATGAATAAATGAACTGAAAGCAAAAGAAGGATAGAAGAGCAGTACTCAAGATGAGGTTCATGACCAGACTCAAGGTGCGGTTCATGTCTAGCATTCCCACGCTTTTGTTTGAACTTATCTTTTAGTTACTATATATTATATAATCACACTAGTACAAAAAGTATTTATTGAAACGGTTAAATGAGGTTTTTTAAAACGGTGTTGAACCGTTATATAATAGTGTTGTAAAAAATAGGGGTGATTATTTAAAGCGGTTTTACACTTACAACAATGGATTTTTTTACATGACAACCGTTCTATTAAATCAAGCATTGGATTCCATATTATATTTTCTTGTTGATTGCTTTGTTTGAGCTTTATTTGAGTACCAAAAGAAATTATAGTATGAATTACGGACTACCACAAAATAACCATTAAAAAACAATTCACGAATTGCATCAATACTCAGAATTGCATAAATTGACATCTTATATAGAAAAAAGCCGCATAACATAGAATACATCTTATATAAAAAATCAACACATGTTACATAAATTGACAAGGTATGCCTAATTTCAAATGAGTATCTCTATATACTTATAAGAAAATCAAACCACATGCATCTTTAGATCAACAAAGTGAAGAACGATAAAAGAAAGCAAGATCTACAAGTTGGGGGCTCATCAAATGGACGTCTGTTGGCGTATGTGTCCTGACATCCGGAAACGCCATCAGCCGAACGTCATGTGCTGCCGTCCGGACGATAGTCGACAAAGTGATCAAACACGTCAGCAGATTTTGTGGGATTCTTGACACGTGGCCTACTAGGTAGGGTGGCCATAGACCTGCAAGCAGGTAATATAGGTCTGCGTGAATAGTAACAGAAACAGTAGCATAGGTACAAGTTGGGGTAGTATAAATACCCCAACACATTTAATATTTTGTATTAAATACACACACCTACATTAACTACCGCATTAATTACCACATTTATTACCCTTTCCTTACTTTCACGCCGGAGTTTGGTCCTGGACATCGTCCAGGACGAGGCTAACGCGTGTTGTCTGTTGTGCAGGAAGGAACTCTCATTTTCCTCCGACACCGTTGATAGAAGCAGAACTTCCAGGTCTAGCCGAACGGCAGGAATTTGCTTCAACAAATTGGCGCCATCCGTGGGACACAATTCATTCTGCCAAGAGAACCGAATGACAGGTCCGAAGCTACCACCTCCGCCCGAACCCCCTTCCCCGCCGGAGCAAATAGGCAGGAGTGGGGTCACAAATGACCAACCTTCCGGAATACCGGAACAAATACAAGCTCAAATGGCGTCGTTAGAGGCTCTTATTAAAAGGTACAACACCACCGGAGCCAGCGCTATCAAGCCTATTCGACTTACGTTCGGAGACGATGATGAACAAGAAAAGGATGTCGGGCCGAACCTCAAGGATGATCTTAGCAAACCCCATAAGGAAGTAGCTAGGTCACCCTTCACAAGGAGGATAGTAGAATTTGCCGGTCCAAAGTACACCATGCCTACCAACCTGAAGCTATATGATGGGTCAGCTGATCCGGATGATCACATCAACCGTTTTGTGGGGGCTGCGAACCAGGGGGAATGGCCAATGCCAGTGTGGTGTAGGATGTTCCAGCAGACAATGGACGGAGCTGCACAGGGCTGGTTCAGTAATATAGAACCGGGAAGCATCGATGGTTGGGATGACCTCAGGGATCAATTCACCACAAGATTTTCCTTACGTCAGAAAAACATGAAGGACCCCACAGAAATTACCCGGATAGTAAGAAGGGCGAATGAAGCATTGTCCAATTTCAAGGAACGCTGGACCGATGAAGCCAGCAGAATACCGGGAGTCCCAAAGCTTATGAAGATATCGGCATTCATGGGTGCACACCGATGCCTTGACTTAGCTAAGAAATTTTCTGATCAGGTCCCCAAAACCGTTAAGGAAATGATGACACGGACGGATGATTATGTCCGAGCAGAGGAGGCGTACAAAAATACTGAGCTGCCAAAAGGAGAGGCTCACGAGTTATTACGAAGGGGAAACCTTTCGGCAGTAAGGGATCGGAGTTTCAGGGGATTTGGAGACAGGAAGAGGAATGACCGGCGGCCATGTGAAAGGAGTGATTCTAGACAGAGGGAAGTCTTTTCCCCGTATGTCGTCCCGAAAATTGAGGCTCGGCCCCGAAATGAATTCCGACGCAACGATGTCAATAAGTCTGACAATCACCGGGTCATGCTCTCCGGCCTATCTAAACAACCTAAAGAGATACTTTCTACAGAACACCATCTGAACCTACCCCCGCCACCCCCGTTGCAAGGGAAGCCGAGCAAAGAAAATGAAGACCGGTTCTGTGAGTATCATGGAGAAAGGGGCCACCTAACTAATGACTGCTACTATCTGAAGAGACACTTGGAAATGGCTCTCGAATCTGGGAAGCTGGATCACTTGGTAAAAAACGTACAACAGAAAGGAAGGGAAAAATCGAGAGGTCATAACGGAAAAGGAAAGGTGATCAACATGGTTCACCATTATACAGAAGACCATAAAAGGAAGGCCAGGTTCTATGACGAAGATTGGATGTATGTCCCTATATCCTTCCCCCGAATAGCAGCAGATGACCTATCTGAAGATTCGTTAATTATAGAAGCAGAGATAGAGGGTTATTTTGTTCGAAGGGTATTTGTAGACGAAGGTGCCTCTGTCCAGGTCATGTACGAACACTGCTTCAGGAACTTATGCCCAGTTATTCAATTTAGATTGCAGGAAACTAAGTCACCATTGGTAGGATTTTCTGGCGAAGTCATTCAGCCCATGGGAAAGATCGAACTAGAAGTACGTCTCGAAGATCATGGCTTGTTCCGGACGGTCATGATGATGTTTACGGTTGTGAAGTCGCCCTCACCTTACAACGTAATATTGGGACGGTCGGGCTTGAAGGAATTAAGAGCCATACCATCAACCATCCACGCTATGATGAAGTTCCCCACTCCCGGAGGAATAGCCACCTTAACCACCAAAAGGTCGATAGTCATGGAATGTAGGAGGTTAGAAGAAAGACAAGACCCCAGGAGAAGCTTTTCTCCCGAAAGGAAAGAAGAGACGGGGAATCAAGAGATTCAGGGGAAATTAAAGCCAACAGAAGACATCCTGGTTAATGCGGCGGGGGGAACCATAGTTACCGGCTTCTCCCGCGAGTGCCGGAAGCACCTCATTGAACTTTTAAGGAAAAACAAAGATATTTTCGCCTGAGAGCCGGCAGACATGACTGGGGTGCCGAGGCGCCTTATGCAACATTATCTCTGTGTAAACATCTCGGACACGCCAGTGGCACAGAAAAGGAGAATTTTCTCACGAGAGAAGAACCAGGTAATTACTAAGGAAGTAGAGGAGTGGGTCAAGGCCGGCATAGTCCGTCCGGTAAGATACCCTACATGGATATCCAATCCTGTGTGTCACACCCCCAAAATATCGCAGCGGAACGATAGTGTCATTGGGGTATGACGTCATAGCACAAAGTATGGATAAAGAAAATGACCTCTATAATGAGACGTTTTGAAAAGTCTACCATTCGATTAAATAAGTTAAAGTTTACAAAGCAAGAAATTCCAAAGTTTGATAATACATAAAGGTTTACAAAACATGTCGAATGGTAATTGTTAAAAGCACAAGTCTCCAATGTATGCCATGTGACCCAAAAGCTCCATGAAATGCTATCACCTTACGACCTGAGATAAGCATGCTAATAAGTGTCAACACAAAGGTTGGTGAGTTCATAAGTTTGTAAAAAAAATTATTTGAAATACTATGAGAAATGATCACACAGCAAAGGCATTGTAAATCCACCCAGTTCCAAGTTCCGCCCATACAAAACTTGCAACCTGTGTGTTCACAACCCATTGCCTAAAATAGAATGACAATCATGAATATGCGCATTAAGGTAGTTAAAAGTATAAATGTCACCACAAGGGTCTTCCAACAACTCGTGTTGGGATGTTCCTTCAACGACTCACGTTGGGCTGTATCCATAAAAATGGCCTTCCAACATATAGATGTTGGGATGTTCCTCCAACGACTCACGTTGGGCTGTATCCAAATAAATGGCCTTCCAACATATAAATATTTGGATGTTTGTTTAAGTCTAGTCACTTCACGCACCAAGTCTAAAGTATAAGTAATGTTTTTTGGCAAAAGAGTTTATATGTTCTGATAAATAAGCATGTATCTCGCCCCAAATAGTTTGTAAGAATTTAAACGAGTCAAAGCGGGGTATGAACTCACCTGGTATGATTGATATGCTAACAAAATGAAGTGCACGAAAATGAGGCTCGGAAACTATCCGCGACCTAAAATAAATGATATGCTCTAAAATAAGTCATGAAACAATGTCGTGCATGCAAATTCATATGATATCCATACCACTTGTACGTTTTGGAAATAATGTTTATCGTCAAAATATATGTTTATGACATCCCGTCGTATTAGAAATACTTTACAAGTAGTTACGTTGAAACAACCTCCTACGATAGTCGCAAAATGGTGCACATCGAGTGTTAGGAAACGAACTCAACAGTTTTGGAAAGCTTGTATCGTTATCTCAAAGTTTTAGTATTTAAGTTTCCATCCTAGAGGTCTCGATCACAAAGAAAAATATAGGTTAAGTATGGTACTTTAGTCCAAAAATATAGTTTAAGGGTGGTTTTCGGCCAAGTTTAAGTGACCATATTTTATTCGTTATAACTCCGCTTGACGAACGGTTGAACATTTTGGAAAATAGGCTAGGCGAACTCACTTATACTAGAAGACATCTCGTTATAAAAAGTACTACATCCATGTTAAAAACGACCCTCAACATGGTCCTTAGTTGCCGTAGTATGTGTCTAATAGAAATATATTAGTTTTTCTTATATAATATAGTTACGGCAACTTTATGTAAACACGTGTAATTTAATCGTTACAAGCCCGTTTTCTACGTTTTATATGTCTTTAGATTCGTATCAAAGTATACTAATATATTTTTGATAAGTCGACACAATTTATAACGCTTAAGACTTATTTTTTACTCGTAAAAAGGTCGAGACAGCATGCTGAATTTTCTGAAATAATTAGTTTTCGTCGTCAACTTGAAAAATTCATAACTTCTTTGTTATAGCTCCGTTTTAATCCGTTCAAGCGGCCACGTTTTCGTTTTAAAGTGTATTTTCTAAATATCTAGGCCAAAAATTTTTATTCACTGTCGAGATTTCCAGATTTTGAAAATAAGGACAGACCCTTTTTAAAACATGTCGAAATGAGTTTTTCTCGCGCCAAACCTATTCTAACCCATTCAAAACAACTCCGAAGCTATTCTAATCCTACCATACACATTCTTAGGGTGTCATGGGTTCCTAGACATCACCAAGAGTGATATATTACAAGGAATAATTATAGGATAACATAAATATATATAACTCTTAGAGTTAATTACATAATTGGTCCTTGTGGTTTGTTGGATCTTGCGTAAAATGTCCCTGTACTTTTTTTTGACGGGTCATGTCCTCGTAGTATGCAAAAGTTACGGGTTTGGTCCTTTGACGGGTCATGCTGTTAGTTGACCGTTAACTCCGTTAACTTGGCAAACCACATGGACGATTTGTGTAACTGAAAAAAAAAAAAAAAAAAAAAAAAAAAAACTGGTAAAAAAAAGAAAAAGAAAAATTGTTTAAAAAAAAAACTGATTTAAAAAAAAAAAAAAAAAAAAAAACTTAAAAAAAAAAAAAACTTTAAAAAAAAAAAGCGAAAAATTGTTTTAAAAAAAACGTTTACAAAAAATATTTATTACACTTAAATTGGTGCTTATTTATAATGTGAGGGCCTAAGAGGATTTTTTTTTTTTTTTTTTTTTTTTTTTTTTATTATTATACTTAAATTTTGGGCTTATGTACAACATGAGGGCCTAATTTTTTTTATTAAACTCTAAAAAATAAAAAATAAAAAAATTAGGCCCTCACAACGTGAGGGCTTAAATTTTTAATACGTATTTTGTACAAAAATGTACAAAATACGCATTCAAAATTTAAGCCCTCACGTTATATGTTCTTATACGTTTTTGAGGGTATAAGTTATACGTTTTTGTACAAAATACGCATTAAAAATTTAAGCCCTCACGTTGTGAGGGCCTAATTTTTTTATTTTTCATTTTTTAGAGTTTAATAAAAAAAAAAATTTTAGGCCCTCATGTTATACATAAGCCCAAAATTTAGGTATAATAATAAAAAAAAAAAAAAAAATCTCTTAGGCTCTCACATTATAAATAAGCACCAATTTAAGTGTAATAAGTATTTTTTGTAAAAGTTTTTTTAAACAATTTTTCGTTTTTTTTTTTTAAAGTTTTTTTTTTTTTTTTTTTTTTTTTTAAATCAGTTTTTTTTAAACAATTTTTCTTTTTTTTAAACATTTTTTTTTTCAGTTACATAAATCGTCCCTGTGGTTTGCCAAGTTAATGGAGTTAACGGTCAACTAACAGCATGACCCGTCAAAGGACCAAACCCGTAACTTTTGCATACCACGAGGACATGACCCGTAAAAAAAAAGCACAAGGACATTTTACGCAAGATCCGACAAACCACAAGGACCAACTATGTAATTAACTCTAACTCTTAAAATCAATGAAAAAGTGGTATAAACATCATATGACTTGCATGTTTTCTCAAGCTTAATGAAATGAACATGAAAATGAACATGAAAATGAATATGAAATATGATCATGAATATGAAAAGCTTACAAGTTAACTTGATGAGGTTATAAGAACAAATGATTTTTCCTAATCACCCAAGGTTTTTATCTCAAAACCTTAATCAAGAGTGTGTCTAGAGTGTTTATAAGTTGGCTTGAAAATATTTTGGTGATCCTTCTTGATCCTTATGGTGTGGCCGGTTTTAGCAAGAGGAGAGGAAGAGAGGTTTTAATTTTTCACCTAGGATATTATTGTGTGTATGTGCACATGTTGAGTATAATAAGATATACTAGAGTAGATATTATGCAAATACACATGACTCACCCTCCCCCCCCCCCTTGTGTCGACAAGGGGGTGTTAGTCATCTCTTTAATATATATTTTTTTTTATATATGTATATAGATGTATAATGCAAAGTTTAATTGAAGATAAGTGGTAACTTGTAGACACATTTGAATATTTAGGGTGCGTTAGATAAAAATAACTTTTCACGGGTCAAGATAAAATATATTGAGGTCATAAAAACTATAAAAATACATTTCTTGTAAAATTTGAGTGAAATAATAATTATCGTGTAATACTTAAGAAAACCGTCGTAATTATATAAATATAATAATTTATATACAAAATAAATTTAAAACACTGGGTAACTCATAATATTATTTTTATAATCTTAATATGAGTATGAAAATATATCGGGAAAATTTTTGGAAGTATCGGATCAATTGTTCAAAATAATTAATCACGCGATAGCGTTTATTTAATAAGAAATTATGCGTTTAATGTGAAATGCAAAACCATGCATGAACTAATATGATGAATATTGAGTTTGAGAAATGACCGGAAATTGAGAATTGTGACATTCTTCCCATGTCAGAAGAATCACGTCCTCGTGATTCAATCGATGATACTTAAAGGTCTACCCTTAGGTTTCGCGAAATCAGGGTGTATGGTCAAAGTGCTTATGCCAAAACTTACGCGTCTAGGTTACTTATCTAATGAGACTCACTGAATCTGAATAATACGGTGGATCACTTAATGGTCTAGGGAAAACGTACCAGTTATGCATTGCGGGCTGCCTCGGTTCCTACATAGAATGCTCGGGCTCGGGGTGGACTGATATTGAGTACAGGGTTTGGGTTATTTCCTTCAATTGCCACAGCTAGATGAGCTTGCATCGGTGGCTTATTCAACTGAGGACAATTATTCCGGTAGTGATTCGGGCTGTTGCACTCGAAGAAAGTCCTTTGGTTATTCCTCATGTTGCCCGTGTTAACCGTTGTTATCGGTCTTGCACGCTCTCTACACTGGCTTGAAAAATGGCTCGACTAATTGCATATTGTACATAAGCGGCAGGGCTTGGACTTCGGGTGATGATAAGCACATTTAGTACATTTGGGATGCGTACCTGCATACTTTCTTTGTTCAGTACCAGTTGCCACAAAAACTCTTGCCCTTTTGTTGTCTGTTACCACGTCTATCTGCTTATTCGACCCACTTGCTTCCTTCCTCTTGTCACTGCTCTTCAAAGTACCATTTCTAACCATCTCGTCTGTCAGGGTTCCTGCCCTCAGTATTGCACTTTGTATTGTAGACGGCTCAGTCGTTTTCACAGTTCCACGGATTTCGGGGACAAGACCATATATGTACCTCGAGATTCTCTTGGACTCAGGGGTAACTAGATGAGGAACTAGTCTGGCTAACTCATGAAATCGGTCTGTGTAGGCTGCGTGACCAGCCCCTATCATGGAGTGGTGATAAAATTCATCTTCCAGTTTCTGCATTTCATTATCCGGGCAATACTCCTCTTTCAATAACGCCTTAAATTCGTCCCATGTCATACCTGTAGCTGCTTCTCTGCCCCTAGCCTGTAGCTGTTTGTTCCACCATGTCAATGCCTTTCCTGATAGCAAGCAAGCAGCATACTTTACCCTCTGATGTGTGGCACAATTGCTGATGTCGATCACTGACTCTGTCTTCTCTACCCATCGAGTATACGCCAAAGCACCTCCTATACCATCAAACTCCACAGGTTTGCATGCTGAAAATTCCTTATACGTGCATCCAGTTCTGTTGTTGTTGTTGTTGTTATTGTTGCCACTGCCAACTACATTGTTGGTGTCGCCATTCCCGTTCCCGTGGTTTCCCGAGTTATTCATATGATTTCCAACTTGTGTGACAATAGTGGGAAGCAAGATTTGAAGTTGTTGAGCGATGATGGCGGCAAAATCAGGGTTTCTGCCAGCGTTGTTGTCATTGTTACCCATGTCGCTACCGCCTTCTCTACCTCCACGCTCACCTGTCCTTCCTCCCATTTGCGCCGCACCACCTCGGTTAGTGCTGCGTGTTACCCTCTTTGGTGCCATGATCTCTGCAAGGAAAGAACCGTTGAATTCCCAATGTCTATACTTAACGTCCTCAAACATAATACCACGCCACAAATTTGTTCCTAAGGTGTGCCCACACCGATCTACGTATGCGTGGTCGCATATGTCCACGTGGGTTGTGACGCATTTATAATTACGTTGGCCACCATAATTATAATTGCCTCATTTCACACGTGTACACACCACCAAGCATACATGTCTCGGCGATTGATGTTACTGGAATAGGTAGCCATTCTATCATCCGATTCGAAACAGTGGAGGAGGAATTTAGGGTAGGTATCTATGGAGAGTCGCACTTGGTGTATAGGAAATTCCTTTAGGTGCTAAAGTCACGATGAGGTTTAGTCGCCAACAGTTCCCAAAGTATCCTCAAGAGAACTCCCATCCTCGGGCAAAATCATCAAATCTATACAGCTATATAGTAACACTTATTTAGCTCGATCTCGTGTCTCATCAAACAAGAACTGTCACGAGATCAAGTTAGATAAGTGTTTATTACTGAGCTCCATATCTCTGATGACTCAACTAGATTTTAGGACTCCCCTATCGGTACAAGGAAACCATGTCATCCAATAAGGTGGGTCTAAACGAAATTTTTCAGAAAACATATGCGCACGAAAAGTGTGTAAGGCGATAGGAAAAGAAAGGATCGTCGTGAAAGCGGTTATAGTCTAGGAACTAAGATGCAACCTAGTTCTCTATAACCAAGTCTCTGATACCAATCTGTCACACCCCCAAAATATCGCAGCGGAACTATAGTGTCATTGGGGTATGAAGTCATAGCACAAAGTATGGATAAAGAAAACGACCTCTATAATGAGACGTTTTGAAAAGTCTACCATTCGATTAAATAAGTTAAAGTTTACAAAGCAAGAAATTCCAAAGTTTGATAATACATAAAGGTTTACAAAACATGTCGAATAGTAATTGTTAAAAGCACAAGTCTCCAATGTATGCCATGTGACCCAAAATCTCCATGAAATGCTATCACCTTACGACCTGAGATAAACATGCTAATAAGTGTCAACACAAAGGTTGGTGAGTTTATAAGTTTGTAAAAAAAATGATTTGAAATACTATGAGAAATGATCACACTGCAAAGGCATTGTAAATCCACCCAGTTCCAAGTTCCGCCCATACAAAACTTGCAACCTGTGTGTTCACAACCCATTGCCTGAAATAGAATGACAATCATGAATATGCGCATTAAGGTAGTTAAAAGTATAAATGTCACCACAAGGGTCTTCCAACAACTCGTGTTGGGATGTTCCTCCAACGACTCACGTTGGGCTGTATCCATAAAAATGGCCTTCCAACATATAGATGTTGGGATGTTCCTCCAACGACTCACGTTGGGCTGTATCCAAATAAATGGCCTTCCAACGTATAAATATTTGGATGTTTGTTTAAGTCTAGTCACTTCACGCATCAAGTCTAAAGTATAAGTAATGTTGTTTGGCAAAAGAGTTTATATGTTCTGATAAATAAGCATGTATCTCGCCCCAAATAGTTTGTAAGAATTTAAACGAGTCAAAGCGGGGTATGAACTCACCTGGTATGATTGATATGCTAACAAAATGAAGTGCACGAAAATAAGGCTCGGAAACTATCCGCGACCTAAAATAAATGATATGCACTAATATAAGTCATGAAACAATGTCATGCATGCAAATTCATATGATATCCATACCACTTGTACGTTTTGGAAATAATGTTTATCGTCAAAATATATGTTTATGACATCCCGTCATATTAGAAATACTTTACAAGTAGTTACGTTGAAACAACCTCCTACGATAGTCGCAAAATGGTGCACATAGAGTGTTAGGAAACGAACTCAACAGTTTTGGAAAGCTTGTATCGTTATCTCAAAGTTTTAGTATTTAAGTTTTCATCCTAGAGGTCTCGATCACAAAGAAAAATATAGGTTAAGTATGGTACTTTAGTCCAAAAATATAGTTTAAGGGTGGTTTTCGGCCAAGTTTAAGTGACCGTATTTTATTCGTTATAACTCCGCTTGACGAACGGTTGGACATTTTGGAAAATAGGCTAGGCGAACTCACTTATACTAGAAGACATATCGTTATAAAAAGTACTACATCCATGTTAAAAACGACCCTCAACATGGTCCTTAGTTGCCGTAGTATGTGTCTAATAGAAATATATTAGATTTTCTTATATAATATAGTTACGGCAACTTTATGTAAACACGTGTAATTTAATCGCTACAAGCCCGTTTTCTACGTTTTATATGTCCTTAGATTCGTATCAAAGTATACTAATATATTTTTGATAAGTCGTCACAATTTATAACGCTTAAGACTCATTTTTGACTCGTAAAAAGGTCGAGACAGCATGCTGAAATTTCTGAAATAATTAGTTTTCGTCGTCAACTTGAAAAATTCATAACTTCTTCGTTATAGCTCCGTTTTAATCCGTTCAAGCGGCCACGTTTTCGTTTTAAAGTGCATTTTCTAAATATCTAGGCCAAAAATTTTTATTCACTGTCGAGATTTCCAGATTTTGAAAATAAGGACAGACCCTTTTTAAAACATGTCGAAATGAGTTTTTCTCGTGCCAAACCTATTCTAACCCATTCAAAACAACTCCGAAGCTATTCTAATCCTACCATACACCTTCTTAGGGTGTCATGGGTTCTTAGACATCACCAAGATTGATATATTACAAGGAATAATTATAGGATAACATAAATATATATAACTCTTAAAATCAATGAAAAAGTGGTATAAACATCATATGACTTGCATGTTTTCTCAAGCTTAATGAAATGAACATGAAAATGAATATGAAATATGATCATGAATATGAAAAGCTTACAAGTTAACTTGATGAGGTTATAAGAACAAAGGATTTTTCCTAATCACCCAATATTTTTATCTCAAAACCTTAATCAAGAGTGTGTCTAGAGTGTTTATAACTTGACTTGAAAATATTTTGGTGATCCTTCTTGATCCTTATGGTGTGGCCGGTTTTAGCAAGAGGAGAGGAAGAGAGGTTTTAATTTTTCACCTAGGATATTATTGTGTGTATGTGCACATGTTGAGTATAATAAGATATACTAGAGTAGATATTATGCAAATACACATGACTCACCCCCACCCCCCCCCTTGTGTCGAAAAGGGGGTGTTAGTCATCTCTTTAATATTTTATATATATATGTATATAGATGTATAATGCAAAGTTTAATTGAAGATAAGTGGTAACTTGTAGACACATTTGAATATTTAGGGTAGCGTTAGATAAAAATAACTTTTCATGGGTCAAGATAAAATATATTGAGGTCATAAAAACTATAAAAATACATTTTTTGTAAAATTTGAGTGAAATAATAATTATCGTGTAATACTTAAGAAAACCGTCGTAATTATATAAATATAATAATTTATATACAAAATAAATTTAAAACACTGGGTAACTCATAATATTATTTTTATAATCTTAATATGAGTATGAAAATATATCGGGAAAATTTTTGGAAGTATCGGATCAATTGTTCAAAATAATTAATCACGCGATAGCGTTTATTTAATAAGAAATTATGCGTTTAATGTGAAATGCAAAATCATGCATGAACTAATCTGATGAATATTGAGTTTGAGAAATGACAGGAAATTGAGAATTGTGACACTGTGTTAGTAAAGAAATGTGACGGAAGTTGGAGGATGTGTATTGACTTCAAGAACCTAAACTCTTCGAAAGATTACTACCCTTTGCCGAAGGTAGATTGGAAGATCGAATCTGTTATGGGATATAAGTATAAATGCTTCCTAGATGCTTATAAAGGCTACCATCAAATCCAGATGGATAAGGATGATGAGGAGAAGACGGCATTCTACACAGATCGGGGAACGTATTGTCATACCAAAATGCTGTTCGGATTGAAGAACGCCGGAGCTACCTATCAACGGTTGGTAGATTCCGCCTTTCAATCCCAAATTGGAAAGAATTTGGAAGCATATGTGGATGATATGGTCATAAAAAGTCGGACGGAACGCGAAATGATAGCCGACATCGCGGAAACCTTTGACAATCTCAGAAGGATAAACATGAAGCTGAATCCGCGTAAGTGTTCTTTCGGGGTAGAGGAAGGAAAGTTCCTCTGCTATATGGTGACGTCAGAAGGTATAAGGGCGAACCCCCGTAAGACAAAAGCCATCATGGAGATGAAATCTCTAGAAACCCTAAAGGAAATGCAAATTTAAGTGGGAAACTGGCAGCCCTGAATAGATTCCTATCAAAGTCAGCGGAAAGAGCCCTTCCCTTCTTTGACACACTAAAAAACATCACCAAAGAAAATAAGGATAAATACCGATGGACAAAAGAGGCCGAGATGGCATTCCAGGAGATGAAAAGGTTGATACTTGAGCTGCCCTCCCTGTCCACACCTAAACCGAAAGAACAATTGCTCATATATCTAGCGGCCTCGGAAGGAGCAGTAAGTACAATATTGATGGTAGAAAGAGAGGGAAGGCAGTCATCGGTACACTATGTTAGCCGGACACTGCACGACGCCGAGAAACATTACTCTCCAATAGAGAAGTTAGCCCTGTGTCTACTGCATGCATCTAGAAGATTAAGGAGATATTTTGAGGCTCACCCCATCCGAGTCATTACTGATCAACCCATCAAGCAGATATTGAACAAACCAGAAGTCTCAGGAAAGTTAGCCAAATATGTTGTGGAGCATACAACATTATCTATGTCCCTTGGAATGCAGTCAAGGGACAAGTGTTGGCAGACTTCCTAACAGAAGTACCTGTGGAATCTGAACGCTTTATCAGCAAAGGAAAGAACACGGGCATCATGGAAGTAGGGGACGGAGAGTGGTTGTTGTATACAGATGGAGCATCTAACAGAAAGGGCTCCGGAGCAGGCTTGGTCCTCATCAGTCCGGAAAAAGAAGAACTAACGTATGCCCTACGGCTTAATTTCCCCAACACCAATAATGAAGCAGAGTATGAGGCCTTGTTGGCCGGTCTAAGGATCGCAAAAAAGCTCAAAATAAGGGTTTTAAGTGTTCGAGTGGATTCGAAATTGGTGGCCAGTCAAATCAACGGAGAATTCACGGCTACCAAAGAAAGCATGCAGAAATACTTGGCACAAGCGAAAAAATATATAGCTGACTTTCAAAGTTTCAAGATTTGCAACATTCCGAGGACTCAAAATCAGAGGGCAGATATACTAAGTAAGCTAGCTTCAGTAGCCTTTGACCACCTTACCAAAAAAGTATTGGTGGAGGTCCTAGAAAAATCGTCGGTGGGTGAAGAGATGGTTAACACCATAGTAGAAGAAGAGACGGACAACTGGATGACGCCGATCATCAAGTGTTTGGAGGAAGGGATATGGCCGGAGGATCCCAATGAGGCTAGAAGCTTACGAATGAAAATCCCACAGTACGTTATGGAAGGAGGAGTTCTCTTTAAAAAGGGTTAGTTAGTGCCGATGATGAGATGTGTATGGCCATTACAGGCAAACTATATAATTCGTGAAGTGCATGAGGGGTGCTGTGGAATGCATGCCGGACCAAGGACCGTGGTGGCCAAGCTTATGAGGCAAGGGTATTATTGGCCCACCATGCACCGGGATGCCAGGGAAGAAATCAGGAAGTGCGACTCATGTCAAATACACTCTCCAGTACCCAAACTCCCCAAGACACCATTGACCTCCATCATGGCCCCATGGCCTTTCTATCAATGGGGAATAGATGTGTTGGGTCCATTTCCGGAAGCACCAGGACACATCAAATATGTGATAGTAGCAATTGACTATTTCACAAAGTGGATGGAAGCAAAGCCGTTGGTTAAAACAACAGGGAAAGATGTCATAAAATTTGTATATGAAAACATTGTTTGCAGGTACGGCTTACCAGGGGTCATAGTCACTGATAATGGAACCAATTTTGTCAATGACCCGTTCAAAAAATGGTGCAAGGGGTTGAGAATCAAACAGATGAATACAACCGTGGCGCATCCGCAAGCCAATGGCCTGGTAGAACGGGCTAACAGAAGCCTGATGGAAGGAATAAAAACGAGGCTAGGACGAGAAAGAACTGGATGGGTGGACGAGCTACCCAACGTTTTATGGGCACACCGGACAACTCTAAAAACAAGCAACGGAGAAACCCCGTTCAACATGACATACGGAAGTGAGGCTGTGATACCGGCGGAAATAGGGATGCCTACACATCGGACATTGATGTTCCGGGAAGATCAGAACGAGGAACAACAACGTCTAAACTTGGACCTTCTACAAGAAAGAAGAGAAAATGCTGCCATTCGAGAAGCTAAATACAAGACGCAGGTCGAGCAGTACTACAACCGGAGGGTCAAGCCAATGAATTTCAAGGTAAGAGACTTTGTTTACCGGAAGAACGAGGCCAGCCGGGTGAAAGACCAAGGGAAGTTAGGACCCAATTGGGAAGGCCCCTACCGAATAGTAGGAGCAAATCAGAATGGCTCTTATAAGTTACAAATGATGGAGGAAAAGGAGATCCCTCGTACTTAGCATGCTACAAACCTCAGAAACTGTTTCTTATAGCTGTTATTGTGATAAGAATCCTACTATCATTATGTAACCTAAGTTAATTATGTATTTTGGTTCAATGATGAAAGTTCTCCTACGGCGGGAGAACAATTTTCCATGGTAACGAATGTGATACATAGCAATTCCGACGGTTAGCTCCCGTCGAGTATAACAAAGGCAAAATTGCCCAAAAGTACCTATCGGATGCCCTTAAACTTTATAAGGTTGCCTGTAATACGGATGTCCAAGTGAAAAAAACTTTGGATGCCTGGTGGAATAACCACACAGATGCCCGAATGCCTAGGTCGGATGCCCAAATATTGGATGCCCTTTAACTCTATAAGGATGCCCGGAATCCGGATGCACGGCCTATGCAGCCGGATGCCCTTAGAATAACCTAAGGAAGATGCCAACACAGAGTATAAAGTAAACAAAAACGAGAAAGAGTGGAACAAAAGTAACATTTATTTGCAAGTAAAATAAAGAAAGTATTCATTCACAAGGTACAAGCGGAAATGATTAATTATTACAATCACATTATCCGAATAAATTGTTCGCAAAATACAAGCCATAAAGGAAGGCTGGAGTTTAAACATTGTGGCCCGTGGCATCAACAGGAATATCAATAGCCGGAGTACCAGTGGCCGGAGTTTGTTGGGACGGACCAGGTGGGTCTTTTCTAGCTGGAACTGCCGGTTCCATGTTCAGCAGATCCCCCAGAGGTAAACGGTAAGAATTGGCAAGCTTCTGAATGAAAGGGTACTCGGCTTCGAAAAGTTTGTCATATTCAGCCCTCCATAAACTTGGAGCATCCCTGTTGACGTTCCTAATGACTTGAAGAGCAACCTCCATCTCTTCCTCGGTCCTGTTTACCTTAGCCCCCGTCAAAAATCCCGCTTGATAGGTCAAGCTGTATACCTTAGCCATGCTCTTTTTGTACTCCACACTTCCAAACAATCGGCGAACGGCCGAAGGCAAAAGAGACCGAACGGCATTTTTCTTCACGACTTCGCTCTGAGCAACCTCGGCAACCAATTTGCCCTTCTCCACCTGAAGGGTCTCCAGAGATTGATTTCTGGCATTCACCTCGTTCTCCAATTTCCTAATCTTCTCGGCTTGAGCACGAGAGGTTTCCATCCACTAATTCCTGTCTCGAGTTAGCCTGTCTACCTCCTCTTCCAAACCTTTCTCCCTGTCCGCGCTAACCTTGAGGTCAATATCCAGTTTCTTTAACTTCTCAGACAGTTTCACCTTTTCATCCTCAGCGGCATGGAGCCTGTCAGCAAGCCCTTCACAACCCTTATGAGTTTGGCTCAGCTGCCAATACCCATTTGAGAGGTCCCTGAATCTCCTCAACAGCTCACCCTGCGCTACCACACTTTTACCAAAATCCTCATACGCTCGACGGGTGAGCTGGACATTGTTCACTTGCTCTAAGGCTTCTCTCTCAGCCGGGGTGGCAAGGTTGTCAATAAGTTCTCGGTAAGAATAAATCCGGACGTCATCGCGGAGGGCCCAGTTGGGAATGAAAGTATTCGTAGCTTCATCTGCACATCGGGAAAGGATAATGAGGAAATTAACAAACGAAAGGAAAGTAATGGGCCGAAGGCCAAGGTATACCTGAGTCCAGATTGACCCTTATAACGCGTTGGGAATCATGAGAATGGTGGGGCGAATGACCTGAAAAAAGGCATAATAACGAAATAAGTAAAAAAGAGTTGCAAAAACAAGTCACACAATGGATTGTACATACCTGCGGAGTGTTGAGGAGGCAAGTTCGCCGGATGAGGATGACTACCTCCTTGTTACGAATTGCCCCCACCTCCGGCGGCATTATCCCCATTCCCTCGGGCTCCACATTCTCTTCATGCCCACCAGCAGCGACGGGGGGAGCCTCCTGCTCGGCGTTAACATCCAAATTTGCCGTCTGTCCACCTCCCGGCACGGCCTGATTCAATGGCTCCACGTCTAGCACGGGCGAGCCGGAGGAAAATTGTTAAACAAAATTCATTTTCTTCCTTTTTCTTTTAGTCTGGGCCTTAGACGTCCCCTCACCTTTTCTTTTCGCCGCTAGACGCTCCGCAGCCTCTCTTTCCTTTTTCTCTCTGGCAGCCACGACCTCTGGGTCCGCCTCTTCGGCCCTCCTAGCGATGACATCCTTACCAGGAATCGCTGTTCCCACTGGAAAAGGATCTGTAGTCCTCTTGGGCTTCTCTCGGTTAGGGTCAACGGCCGGACCTTTGCTCACCACAGTGTCATCCCATTCCGAGAGTTCAAGGTACTCAGACATATAAACAACTGCAAGAAAAAAAATTATCTAAGGAAATCACAAAGCAACAGTTACTACAAATTCTATAAAGACCGGAAAGATAATTACCATGACCCTCGGCATCCTTTAGAAGAGGCTCGAACCCCGAATTTCTAAAAACCGAGGAAAGGTGGCACATCCACAACAGACTAATGGCCGGCTTCCTTAGGAAAATAGGAGTCTTACTAAGCTTCTCAGCATCAGCCTCCGAAAAGCCGGTAGGAAAAGGGTCGGTAATTTTTGAATCCTTGTGCCTCCATGCCATGGCATAGGGGATTGCCCTCCGGTCGATCAGAAATTTTTTTTTCTTTCCAGTGTTTAAGACCGGTGAGCACCTCCTTGAAACATTTATAGGCTTTCCTGCCTGTCCTACTCTCGAAAGAAAACCAGTGCCCCTGCTTACACAGCCGGTAAAACGCCCGGAACAAGGATACCCTAGGTTCAATATTTAAACTATAACACCTAATCTCGAAAAGAGTCACCCGGTTCAAGCCAAGGGGAACCAACTAGGAAATATGAACCCTAAAATGTCTGATCACATTCAGCAAAAATGAGGAAAAAGGGATCCTGACTCCTCCGGTATCCAACTGCTGGGGATATATACCAATTTTATCCACCGGCAGTTGATCCATAGTCATGTCGTCCGACGAAAGATGAGGACGAAGGTCAGTGGGGATACCATACTCAGCTATTATATTATCTAGTTCGGGTTGTGTCAACCTAGAGGTGTAAATATGCATATCGAACTTTGGTACAACCAAAGGTTGGACGGTCTCTTCGGTTTCCATAAGGGGAGTGCTCTGTTCTTCGGTTTCGTGTTCGGCCATTACTAAAAGGATACCGAAGGGAAATGTACAAGTAATTACAAAGGAGAACGAAACAAACCTTACGAAAATGAAGAGGATGTCCGGCGAATGAAAGCAATTTTAGTGCGGATGAAATGTGTGAAAAAAGAAGTATGGTAAAAGGTGAATATATATAGGCGGTGAAAACCCTAGGAAACTGTATAAACGTCCCATCAGTCAGTAAGAAGATGACGTGGGTCAATCTGGTACGTCCACGTCAATCTGGGAAGTAGGAAAGGCGCGGGTAAAAGCCCAACAAGCAACGAGGCCCATCAGAGCGGCCCAATGCCCGAAAGGATCAGCGCAAACGCCCGGACAGCCGGAGAAGAACACTCTTCTAATGAGACAAAATAATTTTAAGTATAATGTCACCGGTTTTCACCCAGTAACACTATACTGGGGGGGGGGGGACATGTTGGTGTATGTGTCCGGACGTCCTGACATCCGGAAACGCCATCAGCCGAACGTCATGTGCTGCCGTCCGGACGATAGTTGACAAAGTGATCAAACACGTCAGCAGATTTTGTGGGATTCTTGACACGTGGCCTACTAGGTAGGGTGGCCATAGACCTGCAAGCAGGTAATATAGGCCTGCATGAATAGTAACAGAAACAGTAGCATAGGTACAAGTTGGGGTAGTATAAATACCCCAACACATTTAATGTTTTGTATTAAATACACACACCTACATTAACTACCGCATTAATCACCACATTTATTACCCTTTCCTTACTTTCATGCTGGAGTTTGGTCCTGGACATCGTCCAGGACGAGGCTAACGCGTGTTGTCTGTTGTGCAGGAAGGAACTCTCATTTTCCTCAGACACCGTTGATAGAAGCAGAACTTCCAGGTCTAGCCGAACGGCAGGAATTTGCTTTAACAACGTCCAAACTAACAAGACCTGCGACAATAGAAAAGTCAAGCATTAAACCTCTCAAATTGAATCATTAGATCCAAAGCAACCAAGTCTTAAAATAAAATATATAAAAAATAGATATTTAGATCTACAGCAAACAAATATTACCCGATCTGTTGGTTTTGTGTGAGTCACAATATCGACGAGTTCAGTTGATGTTGTTAGTGTGCTTTCGGTTTCCGGCAAGTGTCGGTGGGGTTTAGCCGGTGGTTGTTTCCATGGTTGATGTTATTTGTATGTGTATGTGTGTGTTTGTGAGCCTTTTGTAGATGAGAAAAAGAACTTATGTGGTTTATTTTTTTCAAGCACTCCCTTTAATAACCATTGTAAAAAACATGAAAAAGAAAAATGGAGGGATAAACATCCCGCTTTTTAATTTTGAATTTTTTGAAAATGATTCTTTTATCTATAAAGTGTTATATGATAACTAACCGTTTTAAATAAGATTTATTTGGAACGATTTTATAAAAAAGTGTTCTATAAAATAGTTTTTTCTATTTATTATAGCGGTATAGTGTGAAACAGTTATAAAAAGAGCGTTGTAAAAAATACTTTTTGTAGTTGTGTCAGAATCTTTATATATTATATAATCATTTAATTTATAAATTAAGCTGCACATGTATTTATCTAAATTTCTTATTTTGGCAAGCTTAATTGAACCACTAATATTTATTTATATTTGACACTATTGTTTTGTGTTAGACTAATATTAAACATATACTAAACTAATATATATTTTATATTTTTGTTAACATGATTTTAGCTTACTTGATACTTGTATATATTTGTATTTAAAATTTCAGGTCATTATAAACTGCATCATCAAAGTTGTTGGTTGCTGAGTGATTTTATAGTTTCTAATTGTATTTTAAGGTGTTCAAACTGTGGCATGAATGGCATCATTTTGTTTGGCAAACAAAAACAAGGATCACAAGGCCACAACAATATGAACTCCAAGAATGTTTTAATGGGTCAAGTTCTTGAAGGTCAAAATCATAATTGCATTGGAATATAATCGTGTACTGTATATGTTACAGTATTATCATCCAGCTAGGTTAGACTAAAGTTTGAATATTTTATTTTGAATAATAATAGAAACTACACCATTAAATCCCACGTTATAGTTTTTTTTAAAGGGTTCTGTAATTTGTTTAGAGTAAATTGCAAAATCATACTTGTGGTATGTTCAAATTGCAAGTTCGGTCTCTATCATTTCAAAATACTCAACTTCCTTATGAGAAACTTATGAGTGCAATTTTTGTCCTCGACGAAAGTAAAGTGACCCTCTTCTTCTTCCTCTTATGACTTTTACTTTAGTAAATTTTTTTTAAATGACTAAATCTCCAACGCACTTTCACCCCTGTTATCTTTTTTCTTCGAACAAATCTTCAACACACTCTCGTTCACAGAACGCTACATGACCATACATACACACAAATGATCTATAGGTTATAGATCTTTCATTAAAAGTCAAACTCCCGAATTAGAGAAGATTTTGTTGTTTCATAAAAAGTCAAGCTTGAAAATTCATCTTCAATATGTTGAACTTGCTACTCAAACTATAAGGACAATTTTTGCAATTTACCCTTTTTAAAAGGTCGGTAGTCTATGGTGTGAATGTTTGAATAGACCCTTTGTACTATGTTTACATTGTTCATTATGTAACTCAATGTTCAAAACACATAATCACTTGGGAAAAAATAAAAAATAAAAAATAAAAAATCTTAAACACCGGTCTTTGTCTTCATAACTTCAACACTATGTGATATCATTAAATAAATACATATTTTGTATATCGATATCCCATTTTTATTGCTTATATATTTTTTGCATTTACTTAGGTTTTGATACTTAATTACTTTGTATTTGCATTATAGCCTAGAAAAGGAGTAACTTTTTTTGGTAAAGAGTTTCCTCGATAAATGTATTACTTCAAAAAATATTTAAGTACAACGGATATGAGTGACTCTCACATCCCAGCCCATCACATAGGCGGTGAGACTAACATAACAAAGCAAACTACTTCTATAACGAAGATACGACTATACCTAGATTACAATTGACTCAACATAACATAAAAAATAATTTACTTCTTCTTTCGACTGCGAACCATGATATCTCAAGCGTCACGTACAGAAAGCTAGTTGATATTCATAGATACCATGATCATCGTACAAATCATCATATGGATCATATCCCTCATTAACTGTTTTCTTCCATTGTTCATACGAGCTCTTGGTCCATATCCACTTCTACTTCCCGATGCTAGAAACTTTCGAGTTTCATTATCAACTTTCTCCACCTCACATTCGCTATCATCATTAGTGTCTACGTCTTCTTGTAACTTGCTCGTTCCAGTTTCCTTACCAGTTGGTTTATTCTCCTCAAAGACAATGTCAAATTCATTCAATAGTAAATCATATTTATTCGACGTATTAACCACATTATTGGAACACGAAACATTTTTCTTACCACCTTTGGATATGTTATCATTACCAGTATCCTTACCCACATTAGACGTACTAGGAGTCTTAGAAGTAGTCGTTTTTTCCTTTGGTCGATATTTGAGATTGGAACCCACGCTTAGACCAACCTTCGAACCAGCTTTCGCATTACCATTCTTCACATTATTACGACTATTACCCACGACTTGAAAACCATCATTCAAACTTCCCACACCTTGTTCAACCACTAGGGCCGAAACAACTATAGTCTTCCTCGTTTAAGAACTTGTTGCTCTCGCATACGAAACCGGCTTTGTAGTCGAGTCAATAGTTGGGTCCACATTCGTCTTAATAACATCATGACCAGATGGATCATTAACCTTTAGAGGAACATTAGACGAGAACGGGTCAGGTTCATGAACACACGACTGATTTTCCTTCCAGATTTCATTGGCTTTCCATCGTCATCCAAGAACACAAGTTTGCTTTCTAGTATTAGCTTTTTATAGTTTCGAATCTTAGCGGGATAAAAGTTATCGAATACTAATGTGACACTAATGTTATTACATTTATCAAAATAGGAAGGCTCTAAAACCCAAAAATTTTTGGAGAAAAACTGATGTATACTAAATAACAAGATAACACAAATCGAGCATGTTGATTCACACGAATATCAAGATCGATTCTTCCAATAATCGTTGATTCAATCGAATGCCGACTATTAGGATTCTTAGCAAAATAACTGCCAAAAACTCTCATACAAAGGAACACTTGAATAAATATACAAAACTGAAATGGGCCCTAAAAGACAAACGGGCCAAAAGTTATTGCAGAAACAAAGTCTAAAATTCCGAAAATGGGTCAGGTTCATGAACACACGACTGATTTTCCCTCCAGATTTCATTGGCTTTCCATCGTCATCCAAGAACACAAGTTTGCTTTATGGTATTAGCTTTTTATAGTTTCGAATCTTAGCATCTAATGAGACATTCGTGTCTTCCTCACTGTTATTGATAGCACCAAACATCTCAACAGTTTGTTCCAAATGTATGTTACTAGCAGTAACACCATCTTCGTTTTTGCCCATATTTATATCTGTATTCACAACAGTCACACCCTTTTCTGCTTGATACCCCTCCTTTCCGAACTCAAAAAAACCCTCTCCATAATCTTACATATGTGCCGTAAACCCTAGCACATCAACAAAACCAAAGCAACCGGGTAAAACCCTAAGCGATTAGGGTTTGAAAGCAACAACACTTAACTCACAAAAAAGATGGAAACCCTGGAAGCAACTATGGCTTGAAAGCAACAACACTTAACTCACAAAAAAGGAGTAATGGATTGAAAAGACACGAGAATGTGCAAGAATCAAGTGAAGAAATGAATTCGAAAGTTGAAATCAAATTTACGTGATGTATTTAAAAGTTGTTGTAGTATTTTGGCTATAATGTCTTCATATGAGCTTCTTTTTAGGTGATTCAAGTGGCCTTGATAAAAGGATATCTAAAACTTTCGTATTTTGAGTTAAGCCTAAAATCCACCAAAATAATTCAAATTCGAGAGAGATACAACGTATCCAAAGGAAATGAATACGGCGTATCCATGTCGGTTTAGGAAAAAATCTATATAAACAAACCCTAACACGACCCATTCTAAGCCCCCACTTTACTATTCGATTTTCAAAGATTTAGAAGCCATTTTCAACCACTTTGAAGCCGCAAGCATCCAAAAATTTAAGCATCCGATTCGGTTTGCTAATATCTTCGTCTATGAACATGTTTAGCTTATTTGATTTATACTCCTGTTTAAATGTTTATGAGAATATGGGCTAAACACCTTAAGTGTTTGCCTAGTTTTTATGAACCTTTGTATGAATATGCTTGGATTTCAGTTAAAAGTACATTGTTGCTTTGCTGGACCAAATTTGGACAATCCAAAAACTGAAATCTTGGCATTCGAATTATCATATAATAAGAAATTAGAACTCTTTATATCCTGGTGTATTACTCTTTGTTGTGTTCCACCATGGTTGTCAAGGTACTCAAGTCCACGAGCCGCGCCAATGCATTTCTTAAGCCTTCGAACCCATGATAGATCATCACTATTGAGATACAAGTGGAGGCTAGACTTCCTCTAGAGTCTAGACACATACTCATACATGAGGACCTTCTCGTTGCTCTCATCACAAAACACTGTAACAATGAAACAATATTTGCATGCTTGTAAAGGAAATAATCTCTTTCTAAGACTCGGGGTTTCCTTGTCCACATGCACGATCTAAACACTTTAAAGCAACAATAGGATGGCACTTACAATCGTCTAGTTTTCTCTTGTATACTTTCTCAAACCCTCCTTTCCCGATACGATTTGCATCATCATTGGTCGCTGATTTGATAGTTTCTAGTGTTATTTTGGGGTGTTTAAACTGTGTTTTTGGTACGCATATACTTCGTATTTTTGTTCACTTAGCTCACCGAAATTTTGGAACATGATAATTTAGATCACTTCTGAAACATGTCACCACTAAATCAAGTGATCTGAAAATTAAACTTTCATAAGTTGTGAGTTTTGTTGGGTACACAGTAAAAAGTTTTATAAGTTTTTTTTTTCTTCTTTTTTTTGAACGGTAATATGATATAAACAACCTAGCAAGTAGTTAGGAAATAGGAAATTTTCACTTTTTTTTTTTTTTTTTTTTTTTTTTTTTTTTTTTTTTAAGTGTCTATTGCTAATTCAATTAAAAGAGAAGAGCTTTACATCACTGAAAAGAAGCTCGGAACTTGGCCTTTTAAGAGCAAATGGGAACTCATTTTTATACCGCCATATGACCCAGAGTAGTGTGGTATGCACCACGTCATCAAAGAGGAAGAGAAGGGGAGCTTCTAACATGGCTTTATTCACGAGGTTGAAAACATCATCAATACAAGTTATATCGACATTGGAGATGTTCCACCAATGCAAGACATCTTTCCATATACCTTAACTGCGAGAAAGCAAGTGACAAAAATATGTTCTTCCATTTCTAGAGCAGCATCACATTCGGGGCATCGAACTAAGTTCAAGTCATTGCCCATAAAATCTGAGTTCACACGTGTGGGTAATCTTTGATCAGCAATCCTCCAAGAAGAGATGCTAACCTTTCAACTTCAGCTTCTGACCTTAAGAGGAGTCTCAGGGCACAAATGAAAGTCAGCCCACTGGGAACTAGCGTGAATGAGACTAATGAAGTGAAAAGGGGACGGGTAACTGACGTGAGGTTGAGAGGAGACTCTTCCATGCACAAAGCAAAGTTGTTGATATAATTTGTGCCCATCTATAACGCGTGGGAATGATTCGCAAAGCGGACCACATTCGCAACCAATTGTCAATCCAAAAACGAGTGGATTCCCCGTTGCCGATCTTCTTTTCAAACATGGTTGAAAGATTTATAGCATGCTCAATAAATTGGACCACCTCCAAACCAATCTTCAACTTACTATTGCATTGTCTTTAGTATATTGGCTTCATTTTATTTGGATTATTCTTTGAATAATTTGTAAATATATCACAAATATAATTACAAGCAGTCTCATCCGCAATCAAGTTTCTTACTATTTTCGGTCATCTGCACACATGTTATTTTGCAATAAGTTAAATTTATTGAATATTTTTGTTTATATATGTTTTAATAACGTGTATACACAAGATTTTAGTATAAAAATTAATTTAATTCATAACAATATTATAGACATTATTCCATTTAAAACTGTAGTTCAAGTCTAATTTACTTACTTGCATACCTCAGTCTCACTACCCATGCATCACCTTGATATTTATACCCCATATGTATACGGAGTTTTAGTATAATAATAATAATAATAATAATAATAATAATAATAATAATAATAATAATAATAAGAGAATACATTAGCTACAATTAATTATAGCCAATTGGCTACAATTTTGTGCTAAAAATGTGAGTCCATGATTATTTTTGTGGGTCCTGATTCTTTTCTGTGGGTCCCTGGATCATTGCTAGTGTATTTTTTATGAAGGATTTTAGCCAATTGGCTTGGCTATAAAATTTGTAGTCAAGCTATCCCCTAATAATAAGAGCATCTGCAATGGGTGGCTTTATGAAAAGCTTTTTACTATTTGAAAAAGTCATTCAAAGACTTTTTTTCATTGCAAACTTGGGCTTTTCCAATAGCTTTTCAGCATGACTTGGTATCCTTCAAGCGGTTGAAGCATTGTGATGTACAAAAATTTTGAAGCATTAATTAGAATGACTCTTTCGTATTAAAAAAATTTTAAAATTAAATGTTGAAAGGCTTTTCAATGTTTGAGATGCTCTAATAATAATAATAATAATAACAATAATAATAATAATAATAACGCGTCAAGTATGAGTCTAAGTGCCCGAATATTGGATATGAGTTTCTCCCATTTCCTTTCTCTTCTTTTGGGGCACTTGAGAAGGATGCGGTGACCTTACTGAAGCGAATCCGAAAGTTCTCGATGGCCCAAGACATTCGAGCATGTGTTGTTGTTCATATCTTTAGTAGGATTTGCTTTACTATAGCTAGATAAGTGGGGGCTCAGATAGTATCTCGGCTTCCCACTAATTTCTTGTAATCCTATAAGTTATAATAAAATGATGTTTATAATAATAAAAATCAATAAATAAAATAAAATAAAATAAAATAGAAGAATAATAATAGTAATAATGGTAATAGTAATAATAATAATGATAACGATAACGATAACGATAGCAATACTCTTCTTTTAAAAAAGTTCAATAGACATCTATTTGTTAAAATTTTAATTATATTACTACGAAAATTTAAAATCTTACATCTTTAAGTCCATAAAATTGAATGTAAGATTAGTCAACTTTTAAAATTTTTAGATTTGATTGTAAATTTTATTAACAAGTCAGAATATAATGTTATATTAAAACATTATTACTATGAATAATAATAGTAATAGTAATAATAATAATGATAACGATAACGATAGCAATACTCTTCTTTTAAAAAAGTTTAGTGGGCATCTATTTGTTACATTTTTAATTGTACTACTACGAAAATTTAAAATCTTACATCTTTAAGTCCATAAAATCGAATGTAAGATTAGTCATCTTTTAAAAGTTTTAGATATGATTGTAAATTTTATTAACAAATCAGAATATAATGTTATATTAAAACATTATTTCATTTAAAAAACGGAGTTCAGGTCCAATTTATTTTCTTGCATACCTCACAACCGTCAAATTTATTTTCTTTGCATACCTCACAACCCATGCATCAGCTTGATATTTATACCCCATACGCATACCGAGTTTTAGTATTACGATCAATTTAATAATAACAATAACAATAACAAATAACAATAATAATGCTAATAAGGAATGGTGTGGTCCTCTTTTCAAAACAATATCCAACAGATGGTAGCGGATCCTTTAAAAAGATGGGACTTTTTAGAAAGTCTAAAAAGATTTCTGGTTATGCCACGTGTCCCCCCTCTTTTTTTCCCTCAAGGACATTTATGTAATTTTACACCTCCCGTATTCTTTCTTGTTTCTGTTTTCTCTTTCTATTCTAATCTGGTATCTCCTTTCTATTTTGATCGGATCTTTTTTACTTTTCCGGCCATATATAAACCTTTTTCCACGATGATTTCCATTCAGTTCATTCATTCAATTTCCCAATTTTCTCATTCTTTCAATTGTTCATATTTTGTAAATTAAGGGCTTTTTTGCTCTCTTTTGATATTCGATTATTTGAATCGTTATTTGTTCTTCAAATTGTGTTAATTCTTCATATCAGTTACGAATTGATCGTTCAATCTCATAATCGGAGGAAATTAGGGTTTTTAATCTTTCAATTGGTTAATTTGATAAAAATTGGGGATTTTTAACCGTTCAATCGGTTAATTTGATAAAAATTGGGGATTTTTCGCAGTTAAATCGGTGTGTAATGGCGATTGTTGATGGTCATCAGTTTAATCAAGGTAATTTTATTGTTAAGAGTTTGATCAGTTTATGCAGTTTTTCTATTTTTATTTATTTTAATGTTTGGTTCATCAGTTTAGCTAGGTTCATGAGTTTATGTTTTGTGTTCATCAATTTATGCAGTTTTTCTATTTTTATTTATTTTTATGTTTGGTTCATCAGTTTAGCTAGGTTCATGAGTGTTCATCAATTTTGTGTTCATGAGTTTATGCAGTTTTGTGTTCATCAATTTTATGCTTTTTTATCTATTTTTTGTATTTTTATGTTTGGTTCATCAGTTTAGCTTTTATGTTATCTTAGGTTCATCAGTTTATGTTTTGTTTGTTATTGCTTATATTCATCAATTTATGTATTTTGATTATTTTTATGTTTGGTTCCTCAGTTTAGCTTTTACGTTCACTTAGCTTCATTAGTATATTTTTTGTGTTCATCAATTTAAGCATTTTTTTATTTTCTTGTATTTTTATGTTTGATTCATCAGTTTATCAATTATGTTATCTTAGGTTTATCCTATCTTCTTTGTTTGTTCATCAGTTTATCCTATCTGCTATTAGGTTCCTCTGTTTTTTTCTTTATTGCTTATTTTTATATTAGGTTCATCAATAAATTGAAACATTATTGTATAATTTTTCACAGATAATGAGTGTTAGTGCAAATATTACGATATTTAATCTTTACAGTCTCGTTTGTTTTGATTGATGACAAACATGTAACTTGTAATACATAACGTAAAATGTACAAGTTACTTGTAATTACATTTGTCTCAACATACATTCAGCACCTCTTGATGTCTCAAGTCCTCGTATGTTACAACACAGGTTCGTACATGTTTGTTATGTGGCATTATGATCAAACCCATTAACAAATCATTTAGAATGTTTATAATACGTTTAGAGTCACTAAGTATTTTAATAGGTTAACCATTCTATTTCGAACCTCATTTTACATTTTGCATTCACAAGTACTTTATACAAATACATCTTTTGTAAAATGTCTAACAAATATATACTTTTATTTGTACAAGTAAACTAACTATAATATTCATACAAGTATTAAAGTTTACTTACACTTGACAAAATATATTTTATTTTGACAAGCACTCAACTAGATATTTTATTTTATAAAAGGTTACTTACATTTTATTTACAAGTAACTTACCTTTTTAATAAGTATATACATTTGTTTAAATGTATTTTTCATAAAAAGGAAAACACTCTTTTATTACCTCATGCATAGTGTCATCTAAATCTTTAAAAGATTTTGGAAAGATTTTGGAAGATATTCTAAGATATCAAATCTAATAAATTATTATATTTTGATTACCACTTTTGGTTATAAATACCATCCCATGGTTTTCTCATATCTTCATCCCTTCCAACAACACACATTCTTTCTATCTTTCTTTCATCTTTTAGATCTATAGATAACCATGTAGTAACATACATCACCCTCATCATCACATGATCATAATGCTTCTAACATTCATCTTTGTTGTAAGCATACTTTACATTTTGATCAACCAAGGAAAGCTTGGAGATCTAGCCATCCTCATTCACCAAAGCATATCAACATATGAAGATTCAAGATCTCTTGATATCCTCATTGATTGAAGACTTCTTATTTAAGAAGATCATTTAGATTAGTCATTCATATCCATTAGACATTTATGTCATGGATCATCATTGTAAACATCATTGCATCATCACAATACTTTCACCAAACTAGATTAGATGGTTTATGTGTTTGTACCATAAAACACAAGGTTTGTTATGTTGGGCCATAAAACATAGTGGGAGTGGTTGTACCCTTGAAAAGAACTCGACATCTAGCTTAGTGTCGGAAATATTGTATAGGCGATGTTAGGTTGGTTCTACCTCGAACTAGAACCCGGTATTTAGCTTTGTACCGGAAAAAGTGTAAGCAACGATTGTAAGGTTTTCTCCGCCGAGAAGGGAGCTTGTTGATTTAGTGAAGTAACTCTCGAGTTGGGTACTCGGGGAGTGGAGTAGGGCGGAGAGGAGATCCGTGACCGAACCACTATAAATCATCGTGTTCGGTTTGCACTTTCCTTTCTTTATCTCTTTACTTTTATAACTGCTTATGATGTGGTTTGATGATGATGCTTGTGTGACAACTTGGTTTACTATGCTTTATATTAGTCATAAACAATAATTGATACTTTCATATAATAACAAGCTTCATAAGTGATTTGATACAAAAGATCTAACGATTTTAAACGGTAACGTATTCACCCCCCCTCTACGTTTTCACAATTGGTACCAGAGCCTCGTAGCTCTTATTTTCAAAACAAATGGTTTTTAAAATGGAGCACGATCCATGTATCAAATTACCATTGAAGCGAAATATAATATGAAAAATGTTTTGCTAATTATACTTAGAAATTTTGTTGTTAAATGTTTAGATAAGTCACATTAGTAAAAATAATAAACAAAATATGTGTATTATATTTTTTCTATCAAATCTAGTAAGTCATACACTTTTTCGCCATGAGTAAGTACATTTTTCAACTTTCTGTGAAGACCACGGACTGGGCGGAACCAAAAAAAGGGCTCCTTGCTTGTAAACTTTTGGTTCCTTGGTCTGCACAGTACGCAGTTTTTTTGGCCAACTTAAAAAATTTATAACTTATTAACCGTAAGTCCGTAGGAGTCGAACCACCTATCATTTTAAAGGGAATTGAGTCTACTTTCATTTAAAAATACTCTCATGGCCTGAGTCAAATTTTAAATAGGTGAAATAGACCAAATACTACCGTATATCTAAGATATTAAGTTTCGCTTTAACATAAAAACTCAAATTTTTTGAATCAAGTAATTTAAGTTGGTATTCTTGAAACTTGGATACAATTTCTTTTGAAACTAAATAATTTGGTAATATGTTTAAAGGAAACTAATTAAGCTTGGTATACATCGTCATTCTTAAACGCAAAATGACGAAAAGTGTTTTTTGTTATGCTATGCTAAATGACCACTTGTTTATGTTGTTTGCATACATGTTGCTTGCTTATTTTCAAATTGTTGTTTACACTTGTTTGTTTACATAATATAATGTCAATCTTGCCATGTTATTTATTCGCTTGCTTGACGATTTCTTGTTTATGCACAATAGGACATTTGCTAGATTTTGTGCACCTAGTTGGAAAATTGTTTTACCATCACTTATAGACTTAGATCACTTCCTTTGCATAGGTTATACTAACATCTCGCATAACTTATGAAATGTCATGACTCGCTTAGCAATAAGTACTAAGTAAGTTAGTCAAGTACTTTGAAAAATAGAGGTTTTAAGAGAGTGTTTGGTACAAGGACAAAAACAATGTTGTATGATGTAATTTATTTGTTTTTACTTTGTAGGATGATAATATGACTTAAAACAATGTTGTATGCTAACCGGTTTATGCAGGTGGATAGCACAAGTGTGTTATCAAATTTTACCCATTTTCACTTTTATGTGAAAATCGTTAGCCCTTCGTCAAAGTCTATGCTCCACTATGTTTGTATATGTGTTATCGACTTTTCCTAACTAGAAGTAATTAATGTCACATATTTTAAGCAAAATTTCAGGTTTCGGAAAACTCCCCGACACCTAAAAAATGGGTCTGTGAACTTTTCTGGTGTCCACGGATCAGACGGCACCAAAATATTGGTACCGTCTGTTATGCATTTTGGTACCGCCATACCTGTACAGACGGACCAGGCGGCACCAATTTAAGGGTTCCGCCTGTGTAAAGAAATGGTGCCGTGGATCCTACAGGTAAGTTATTGAATTTTACTAAAAACCCGCAATCTAATTTACCAAACTTCGTTTCTAGGATAGTTGTTAATACATATCTTTCATACCTCACTCAACACATCCTCAATGGATTAACTTAGGATGTTTGACATGATTTTAGACACTTCCATCTCATTAGAAACTACCATCTTTGTATGGATTAACATCAAATCCATGAATCCTTAGTTCCATAAATCGACACATTCAAGATGATCATTTTCACACCCTCACTATTACTTTTCCTCAAGCTTAGGATTTCTTAAAGCAAAGTCAAAATGACTAAATCCTTAACCTCAAATAAGCCACTTAAGAAAACTACTAGGATTAGCATTCGATCTTGTTGCTTCATTAGCTTGAGCTCTTCATCCTCAGACTCATTACCTCTCAACATCTCATCACCCATTCAAGATGTGAACTTTCTAAACTTAAGTAGTCCAAGTCCACCACCAAAATCACCCATCATTATGACTACTTTACAACCATCAAAAACACCTTCACAACCAAAGTCTCCAAAACTTGTACTTTGTGCAACACCACCAACATCTCCTCACCCGTTTGCGGATGACTTAGATGACTTACCGAGACTAACAAATCTGGACTCATTATTTGCAAAGATATCATACACAAGTCTAACATATGACTTTAGATATTGTTTTGTATCTACATGTATTGCCTCACTTGGTTAACATGAAAATAATGTGTCATCCTTCAAGACGATAAGTATTTACATAGAGTCATAACTCACACATATGTTAAAGACATACTATCAAATCTTGTTATCCTTGAGTTCAATCTAAGCTTTATAATCTCAACAAATTAGGATTGACAACTTAAGTATTTCATCCGAAATGTTCAAGTATATGCGACTTACGATTGTAGTCATTAAAAGTCATATCCGAAAAAAATCAACACCCAAGTATTTTAACAACACATGTTGAAACACTTATCCAAAACAAACAACCCATTGTACCACTTATCCCTATTTGACACCTACTATCCCTCTTCCATCTTTTGGCACCATTAAGCGTATTGCTCATGATCTTCCAAGAGCATCCTTTAAATCAAACGTCCCCTTTCAAGGTGAACCTATACCTCAGCTCCTAAGATTCATAGACATGACCAAAACTTCAAGCACTTCACCCACTAGTTGTAGCAACCAATGAACCATAAGAATTAGTATCCGTACTTCTTTGTGTTCAACGTCTATGGATAAATAATCAACCTAAGTACTCCCATGGCACAACAAACCCCTACATCACCACATCCTTATTTAGACACACTAGAAGACATACCACCTAGATCAACCAATCCACCATCCTTACCATCAATTGAATTCGTTGAGTGTATTGCCCAAAAAGCCTTTGTGTCCAACACTTGTACTGAATCAAATGCACGTTTGAACAAACTCAACCATCCTTTCCCATATATAAGGACTTAGATAAACCTATTCACAAAGTTGTACACAACAATTTTATGAACCCACAACTAAAAAAAGCCTATACTGAAAATTACTGATGTTAGCATTCAGCGTATATGAACTTGTAAAGCCTACTTTATGAATTCAACAGTTAGGATTAAACAACTCTAATATTTCGAATCTAACTTGAGTTCCTATTGTTCTAAACTATCATACAGAAATTGTATACACACTCAATACTGAGATACATTTATGAATAGCAGAACTTCCTACTGTGTAATAAAAGTACAATTGGTTCACTCCGTTATGTACATCTATGTTTTGTTATAGATTTCAGTATACAATCTGAACACATACTATAGAAACGTTTATTACTCAGGTCTAAACAATCAGAGCCATTCAGTAGATTCAGTA
>BPTQ01000001.1:30853701-30956036 GCA_019973895.1 Chrysanthemum seticuspe
ACGATATTTAATCTTTACAGTCTCGTTTGTTTTGATTGATGACAAACATGTAACTTGTAATACATAACGTAAAATGTACAAGTTACTTGTAATTACATTTGTCTCAACATACATTCAGCACCTCTCGATGTCTCAAGTCCTCGTATGTTACAACACAGGTTCGTACATGTTTGTTATGTGGCATTATGATCAAACCCATTAACAAATCATTTAGAATGTTTATAATACGTTTAGAGTCACTAAGTATTTTAATAGGTTAACCATTCTATTTCGAACCTCATTTTACATTTTGCATTCACAAGTATTTTATACAAATACATCTTTTGTAAAATGTCTAACAAATATATACTTTTATTTGTACAAGTAAACTAACTATAATATTCATACAAGTATTAAAGTTTACTTACACTTGACAAAATATATTTTATTTTGACAAGCACTCAACTAGATATTTTATTTTATAAAAGGTTACTTACATTTTATTTACAAGTAACTTACCTTTTTAATAAGTATATACATTTGTTTAAATGTATTTTTCATAAAAAGGAAAACACTCTTTTATTACCTCATGCATAGTGTCATCTAAATCTTTAAAAGATTTTGGAAAGATTTTGGAAGATATTCTAAGATATCAAATCTAATAAATTATTATATTTTGATTACCACTTTTGGTTATAAATACCATCCCATGGTTTTCTCATATCTTCATCCCTTCCAACAACACACATTCTTTCTATCTTTCTTTCATCTTTTAGATCTATAGATAACCATGTAGTAACATACATCACCCTCATCATCACATGATCATAATGCTTCTAACATTCATCTTTGTTGTAAGCATACTTTACATTTTGATCAACCAAGGAAAGCTTGGAGATCTAGCCATCCTCATTCACCAAAGCATATCAACATATGAAGATTCAAGATCTCTTGATATCCTCATTGATTGAAGACTTCTTATTTAAGAAGATCATTTAGATTAGTCATTCATATCCATTAGACATTTATGTCATGGATAATCATTGTAAACATCATTGCATCATCACAACACTTTCACCAAACTAGATTAGATGGTTTATGTGTTTGTACCATAAAACACAAGGTTTGTTATGTTGGGCCATAAAACATAGTGGGAGTGGTTGTACCCTTGAAAAGAACTCGACATCTAGCTTAGTGTCGGAAATATTGTATAGGCGATGTTAGGTTGGTTCTACCTCGAACTAGAAGCCGGTATTTAGCTTTGTACCGGAAAAAGTGTAAGCAACGATTGTAAGGTTTTCTCCGCCGAGAAGGGAGCTTGTTGATTTAGTGAAGTAACTCTCGAGTTGGGTACTCGGGGAGTGGAGTAGGGCGGAGAGGAGATCCGTGACCGAACCACTATAAATCCTCGTGTTCGGTTTGCACTTTCCTTTCTTTATCTCTTTACTTTTATAATTGCTTATGATGTGGTTTGATGATGATGCTTGTGTGACAACTTGGTTTACTATGCTTTATATTAGTCATAAACAATAATTGATACTTTCATATAATAACAAGCTTCATAAGTGATTTGATACAAAAGATCTAACGATTTTAAACGGTAACGTATTCACCCCCCCTCTACGTTTTCACAATGAGTATGAACCTGTTCCACATTCTGTTGGTATTGTTTCTGAAGTGGAGGGTTGTAAGATTTGGGTTCCTGATATTCCTGTTGGTCAAAAGCCGGCTTATGGTATGATGTATCACTCACTTGAGCAGGCTTATCAGTATTACAAAGATTATGCAAAAAGAGCTGGTTTTGAGGTGCGTTTAGGACAGCAGTATATATCTAAGAAAAATAAGGAAAATATTCTTGATTTGAAATATTTTGTTTGTAGTAAGGAAGGTACAAATCCTGCCCCAAAAGCTGGTGCATTGAAGAAGAAGTCGAATAGTAGGAAAGTGTCCTCTAAGCGTACTGATTGCAAAGCAGTTTTTCGGGTTAGGCATATTCCAGGGAAAGGTTATTGGTGTTATGATTTTGTTGAGGGTCATAATCACAGCCTTGTTAGTGAAGAGGATAGCGTTTTTCTTGTTTCTTCTTGTGAAGTTACTTATACTCAGCAGGTTTTTCTATATCAAGCTTCACAAGTCAATCTTGGTCCAGTGAAGGGTTTCAATTTACTTAGGCAGATATATGGGGAGTATGATTTTATAGGAGCTAGTTCGGTTGATTGTAAAAATTATAGGAGGGATGTGCTTGATTTCATAGGAAAAAACGATGCACAGATGTTAGTTGAGATGTTGATGAACAAGAAGGATTTTCTTCCTAACTTTTCATTTGAGTATCAAACTGGTGAGAATAATGCTTTGACGAATCTTTTCTGGGCTGATGAATATGCAAAGAGGAACTATTATGCTTTTGGCGATGTTATGTCATTTGATGCTACTTTCAGAACGAATAAGTAAGTTAATTTTTTATAACTTTTCAAGTATTAACTTTTATACTTCTGTGAAGTTATAAGTTTATCAGTTTTTAAAGATATTCAATTGTACCTTCAAAACCTAATGATCATGTCAATCACACAAAAAAATGGGTGCAACAAGATGATGTTCATCGGTATAAAAATTACTTCCCGTTGCCCATCATCTTTGTTCTGGTATTTTGTGTCTGTTTGAGATTATCAATGGGATTTAAAACGAGAAACATCCATTATATAGTAATGGTTCATCAGTTATATTATAATGTAAATGGTTCATCAGTTAGCTAATAATGTAAATGGTTCTTCAGTTATTTTATAATGGTTCATCATTTATATAGTATTGGTTCATCAGTTATATAGTAATGGTTCATCAGTTATATTATAATATAATGTAAATGGTTCATCAGTTAGCTAATAATTTAAATGGTTCTTCAGTTATATAGTAATGGTTCATCAGTTATATAGTAATGTAAATGGTTCATCAGTTAGCTAATAATGTAAATGGTTTTTGAGTTATTTTAATAGTGGTTCATCAGTTATATAATATTGGTTCATCAGTTGTATAGTAATGGATTATAATTTATATTTTTATAGGTACAAAATGGTTTTTGTACCATTCACTGGGATTGACAATCACAATCATTGTGTTACATTTGGAGCTGCTTTGTTGTCATCAGAAACGAAAGAATCTTACATCTGGTTGCTTGAATGTTTTAAAAGAGCGTTTGTTCGAGTACCAAAGGTTATTGTGACTGACCAGGATGGATCAATGAAAGTTGCTATAGAGTCAGTGTTCCCATTATCTCGTCACAGATTATGCATGTGGCATATCATGCAGAAGTTGACTTCAAAGGTATGTTATCTGATTTTTTCAAAGGTTTGGTCATTAACTTTTTTTTGTTCATCAGTTAGTAGTATAAAATTAAGTTCATCAATTAGCTCTGTTCATCAGTTTATTGTTGTCCATCAACTATTTTTTCATCTGTTAGTTTTTTTAATATTTTGTTTATCAACGAGTTTTTTTTATATTATGTTCATCAGTGAGTTACGTTCATCATTAAATTTGATTTTTCATTTTTGTAGGTTGGGCCTGTTTTAGCTAAAGATCTTACTTTCAAAAGAAGAATATCTGATATTGTTTGGACTGATAGAATAGAGCCTGAAGAGTTTGAGGATTTGTGGGAGCGATTGTTAGTTGATTTTGATTTGAAGGGACACAAATGGCTTTCAGATATGTATAATTTGAGGCAGAAATGGATACCAGCCTATTATAGGGATGAACCGATGTCGGGATTGATGAGAACTTCTTCTAGGTCAGAGAGTGAAAACAATGCTTATGGTAGATTGACAAGTATTGATTTGACTTTATGGGAGTTCTATAATCATTTTGATAGTGTGGTGGGGTGCCAAAGATTTTCTCAACGTAAAAATGATCATGACAGTCGTTATACTATTCCAGATATGCACACTGAACTTGATTTAGAGCAGGAGGCTTCAGAAATATATACTCGGTCGATTTTATTTGATGTTCAAACTGAGATTTATGCTTCTGTGATTTCATGTATGTCGGTTAGTGTTTCGGCTGATGATTCTGGCAAAAAATATGTTATACAAGATACTGGTGAAGATGAGCAGATTTCTAGGCGACATCGTCAAGTGGAGGCGTTGTAAATGAAGTTTTTTATGAGGTAACATCTTTTTTAATATGTTCATCAGTTTTTTATTCATTAGTTTTTGTTCATCGGTTTTTTATTGTTATAAAATTACTTTTTAATCATCATATCTTTTATTGTTCATCAATTTTTCGTAATTTACCACTGTATGTACTACTTTCTTTTTTTGCAGGTCTTGTGTAAACCAGCTGAAGACTTTTATCAGTGTTCGTGCAAACGTTTTGAGTCATATGGACTTTTATGTCATCATATCTTTTATGTGCTTCGGTTGTCAAAGGTTAAAAAGTTTCCAAAGAAATACGTGCTTAGGCGTTGGTCAAAGGATTCTCTACCACCTGAATCCGTCATTCAAGCCACATGTGATAGTCCTGATATGATCCTGCGTGAGATATTCAGAGCAGTCGAGTATTGTGTGAATCGTTATGCAGATGATCCAGAGCTACTGCAAAAGTTTAGAGATCATCAGGTTCAGTTAATGGCGAAGGCAGATGCTGATGTTCCTATACCGAAAAAGACTAATAAACGAGATAGGCTTGCTTCTATTTTTGGTGTGTCACAACCGGTAGAGACCATTGTAAATGTTCCAAAACAGGTTAGTACTGTTGTTCATCAGTTAATGCTTTTTTTTTTAGTTATTATAGGTTAACAGTTAGTTTTTATGATTTTTAAGTTGATGAACATTATTGTTTTTGCTTCATCACCTATTGACTTTTAACTATTATGTTATCACATAGGTTCATCAGTTTGTTATTAATGTTTTGTTCATCATTTTTTCCTTGTGTTATGATTTTTTTTCAGCATGTGTTTTCAGCATTTTTTTGATCATCTAATTTTTATTACCCTGATTTGTTTTCGAAAACAGGTTAGTACTAAAGGTTCTAGAAAAAGGATTAAGAGTAGTCTTGAGCGTTCAGTTAATTCAAGTGGGAAGTCTGGGAAGAACTGTAGATATTGCAAATGTAGCATGAAAGATCATGATCAAGCCAAGTGCAATGCTATTAGAGCTGAAATTGCTACTAAGAAGGCTAGTGATAAGGCTGCTATAAAAGAGAGCAAGCAAAAGGCGAAGTTGGCTGCTAAGAAGGCGAAGTTGTCTGATATGAATGCTTGTGTTGTTACTTAGCTTTTGTTTCCTTTTTCTTTTATTGTCAAAATAAAGGTGTACTTGATATGTTTTTTTGATACTCTTATATATAATAAAGGTTTAGTTGTTGATATTGTTAGGTCACTAGATTTACAACACAAGCTTATAAGAAAGATAGATAGGAGATTGAACAAGAAACCAAACACACACACACGATATGCTTAAGACCAGTTACGCGTAGATGTATGTGAAAGGAAATAACTTGAACAACCAACCTTCAAATGAAGGTTAATACAAAGTATTTATAGGCAAGGAGCTAGGGCAACACTCCCACTCCTTCCCTTTTCCTTATTGGACATGGGCCTAAGCTTATGGGCCTCTACATAAGCTTGACCTTAAACAAACATAAAGGCCATAATAAGCTACCTATTACATATAAGTAACTAACACTTGAATTAAGGTTTAGGAGTGATTCCAACAATCTCCCCCTCAAGTGTTAGTGATGAAAAACGGTGAAGGCGTTGATGTAATAGTAGCTTTGACGTCTTCTGACATTCTTCTTTCTTGTGAGAAGAATTGTCTTGATTCGAACAATCTCCCCAGTGTAGAGAGATAGTTTTCTTTGAACAGTTATGCTTTTGACGTCATCTTTAACTTTGTTCTTTGATCATTGCTCTTTGTGATGAAAGTGATAGTCTGTTGTTGTCTGCATCAAGTCTGCCTCGGGTCTGCTTTGCCGCTACAGTGTCTCCACGTCATTCTTCAACATGCTCATACGCTCTTTGACATTGTAATTCAGTACTGATGAAGTTCTTTAAGTCTTTAACTTTGTAGATTCTTTGTTTTGACGAAGAATCATTCTGACTATTGTGTTGCTTTTGGATAGAACTTCCATTAGTGATGATGTTGGCATGAGCATGAGAAGCATCTGCACGATCATCCCGCTCCGGAGCTTCCATAAGAAGAAAACATTTCAAACGGTTAGTAATAAGTGGATTCCGGCACTTACAAGTTTGAACTTCGAGAGTGTTAACAGCATAGTGTGAAAACACAACTCTAATTCTTACAAAGGCCGTTCCTGAACTGGAGTCCCACAAGTGAGATAACGCGATGTACCGAGGTACATCTACAGTTCAAATGAGTCGCTGAGGTACACCGAAGCATCACCTCATGGCTGTAGACCGTTTGAGACACACTAAGCGTAATCCACGGGGAGTTACCGAAGTGACCTGCTATCAGGGATGTTTGATGTTGACCCTGGCAGGAGTTTCCATTCAATCACTGAGGATCACAGATTGTGAACCTCTCATAAATGTTCTCGACAGATTGCTAAGTTCTGTGAAGGACTCGATATTGTACCACTGAAATTCTTATTGTTGAAAGTCAAGTGATGAAATTTCAAGTGTACCTAAGAGATCTTTTGATGAATCTCGTGGCTCTAGACTCAATAGTGCATTTTGGTTTTTCCTGAGCTGAGACTAGGGAGAGGGTCTCCTTCTTCAATACAAATGATCTCTAAGACAAAGCCAATAGTTTACGTAGGGTTCCCTGTGAGAATGAAACAAGCTAATGTTGAGAGAAACTTGAGTGGCTAAGAAGGTTTAGTGCATGCGTCACTGGGTCCATGACGACTTTTAATCTTCAATACCAGCGTCACTAAGTGACAACCAGTAGCATATGAATTGAACCCGGTGTCTGCCCTAAGTTGAATAATTTAGAGGGCTATTTCTTTTTACCCTTTTCTTTGCATTTCTTTTTAATTCTTCAACTCCTTCTTTCTCCGATTCTCATTTTCTCCTTTTTATAATCGTACCTAAGAACTACTAAGTACTAACTATTTGTGATGTCCTTGGGTAGATCCCTCCGGCTCTGGGGGATCATAGGACGGTTATTCCTAACCTTAGTCACCTTATAACTCCATGACTAACCTATGTTGCCATAAAACCAATTTTCAAGAAAATCTCTCAAAGGTTTTGTAAATGAAAAACATGTTTGAACCACTGTGAGAGTTTGATCTTTTGCAGAAATACTCCCCCTCCACATGTGCTTAAGAGTTTTTACGGAAATCTGCACAGTGAGGAAAGAGCGCGCACTTTATGAATTGATCAACTCAAGATAGACAATCCCCCGCGAGACACGGTTACGTTGCATAGTTAAAGAGTTACATTGTCAGCTTTTAGGTGACAACTAGCTCTAATAACTACCTTGAAGGTGTAGACAAGCCTCGAAAGGTTGTCATACCTGTCAGAGTTCATGTCTACCAAGAGTTTCTCGAATGGTACTTTCTACTTGGACAAGTCCTTTGCGAGACACGTTTACATTACTAGCGAACTAGCTTGAAATTATTACCCGTCCCGGACAAGTCTTTTCGAGTTACTAACAGTTTAGTACCGTCAATTCGTTGGTTAAGTCTATTATACAAAGATTTATTTGCATTTGTACAACATATTTCTTATCACATAATTTTCTCCCCCTAAAAAATGGCATATAAAATGTTATTTTTGAAAAGTTGAGAATAAATATGACCATTTCGAGTGTTGCGGGAAGATGACCATTATGAACAATTTGTGAACAAAGTTTTAATTCAAATACTCCCCCTCAACAAGTGATATAAACGGTTGAGGTTTTGAAAAATCATACGAGGAAGTACTTGTCCTTTTGAGTAAAACCTTGAAAAATGAAAGGTTTGATAGGTTTTACTCAAAAGTAAGAAGCTTTCGCTCCTTTTATAAGGATTGTGGCACTGATGCGTACCACAGGGTCCTTTCTTGACAATAACGGGTTGTACACTGTTATGTGTGCAAAATCCATTCACATATATAAATCACACATCCAAATTTATAATGAAAGAAGCAGTTCAAGGGGTACCAGGAAGTCCAGAGATGTCGCCAGGAGTGTGAATCGGACGTTGAAAGTCGGTGATGTTAATCCTGGGTCGAACACCAACATAGCTTTCCAATCTTCTGAACTGATCCCTTCTATACAACCTTTCATCAATCATCTTGATGATCCTCCTCACATCCCTTCGATCCTGAGAATTCCATCACTTAGGAGACCCAATCTTTTGACGTATATCCTTCAACCTGTAAGCCAATCCGTCCCTAACCATCTTCAAAGTGTGATCCCCAAACTTGTGAAGATCACTACACGCCATTAAGCAATTTCGTTGAAGTTCACTGCGGTAAACGACGCCGAAAGGTTTGCTGATGAGCGTATATTGTGAGAGCTGGTTGATGTCGGGAAGATCAAGCTGTGGTGGAGTGAAGTTGACACGGGTCTGATAAGATTCAACAGCTAGCTGAAGATCTTCTACACGTTCTTTGATGACTATGCGTCTGATGAATATGAGCACTGACTTGATGAATTCACGTTGTACTTCAGTGGAGAATTGTCTCATACGACCCTGTACTTTGGCAAGGTACATGTCTTCGATGTCGTTGATAGACAAATTCTCAAAGTCAGCTTCAGAGAATGCATAATCCCGTTCATCTTGCCTTTTGACCACAATCTTCTTAAGAAAAGTGTAGTCCCATTTGGTAGAAAGATCAACGTGTTTGATGGCAACAATATCCTTTGTACTGAACACTGCATGTTGAGACTTCTAAACCTGGCAGCTTCTGTAGTAGATTCTTCGGCGTTCCGGCCAATGATGAATCCCGTACATTGCATCTCGGTCGTATGGTTCCACTTTGTCGGAGAACAAGTGATTAGCTCTTTCCTCGATAGCTATGTAGTTTGAGTATATGGCTGCTGGGAATGGAAGTGTCAAAGATGTAGCGTATTTCCTTGATCCATCGCCACCGTGTAGAAGAAATTCCAAGTCTTTGTTGAACAAATATCTGAATGGAATCCTAGGTTCATTTGGTTGGCCAATTGTTGGTAGAGGTTTTGACCAGTCGGTGTAGTATGGAGGGTTGTCCCATTTGGTGAAGTCGATGTTTGCTTCTGGGTTGAGCCAATCCATGTTGTTAGACATAGCTCGAGCAATGTTTTCAAGGTAATATTTGACCTTGATGTCACTTTCTGAGCTATCTTTCCACAGTTGAAAAGCTTCATTTTTTATTCGCTTCAACCCGGATTTCGTCATCTTCTTCACATGGAACTTTTCTTGCATAATCTTAGCATGCTCCAGTGTATTACCGTCTACCAGATCTTGACCTTCAGCAGGGTAGGGAGTTGAGTTAACAAGTGTAGAGAACCATTCAAATTCCTTTGTTTTATCGTCATCTAGCCATGATACAACGTCAGTCTGAGGCATCTTCTTCTTCTTTTTCGAAGGCCTAGATGATGATTCTGGATTCTGTACTTGTTTGGGAGAGGTGGGTTGTTGTAGGGGCTCATGGTGTTCTTCATCGTCACCACCCGTGTACTCAAAGTAATCACCGGTTTTCTGAGTCTCGGGCGGTAACTCAGAATCCTGAGGTTTATCAGTAGAAGAACGAGGAGGTGATCTTTGTTGTGCAGGAGTCCGTTGTAGTGGAGGTTGCATCGAGTACTGAATAGAGGATGATACATCAGACTTCTTTGTGCATTTGGGCTCTTTATCCTTATCCTGATCTTTGTCTTCATCACCTCTTGAACGTTTGGGCCTAACAGCTTCTTCTCGGAATGAGGACCTGAGTTGGTATTCCAATAGAGCTTCAAACAGTTTAGCTTTATGCGAGGCAAACACTGCAGAGCGTGTTGACATTTGTGCTACTAGTCTGTTCACCAATTCATCATCTGAGAAGATTGTAGATTCAACTGGATTGATGCTTAAATTCATCGGAGTTGATTTCATGGCTTGTTTGGCTAGATGCAATAGATTTGGATACAGTTTTCTGGTATACATCTGCTTTGTCAGATTCAGAACGACCTCCATAAGGAACTGTTTAGTGTATCCTTTGATCATTTCATCCATTTTTCCTTGAAGATCATCTTTCATGAGCTTCTGGACATACTCCCTTTCCTCTTGCATCTTGTCAAGATCATCATGAATATACTGTATCTGATCAGCGTAGAAATTCATCTTTCTGTAGAGAATATATTTCTTTCTGACTCGTTTTACAGCTTTAACGATTCGATTCTTTGATTGAGTGATCCAAGATGGAGTTTGCTTCTTTACTAATTTGGATGATGATTTGGTTGATTTCTTTGATGGTGGTGGTGAAGAATGAGAAGACGAATCTGATGATGAAGAGACATGAGGAGACTCTGGATCCTTTGGAGGTGCAGAGGTTTTCTCCTCTGAACGAGCAGGACTGCCTAGCAGAAACTTATCATAATTAGTATCATCTCCAGACTTATCTTTCACTTGAGTCTTTTCAGTCTCAGTCTTTTCTTTTGTTGGTTCCTCAATCTCATATTCAATAGAATCCTCCAAAAGTTGTTGTTGTTGCAGAAGAGTGGTGGCACCAGCTCCCTTATCGGGTCGATTACCCGCGTTAGGAGATGGTTTAGAGTGGGCAGCACCACTTGAACCTCCAGGGCCACCCATTTGATCTTTTGCAAATTCTTCAGCTTTTTGAAGGTGTCTAACGATTTTAAACTTCTTCCTGTAGGAAATATCCAGTTGCTCTTCATCACTTTCTGAGCTTTCTTCATATGACACAAGTACAGGAGTCTTCCCTTTGCCTAGGTCTGCTGGAGGACTAGGAGGTTTTGTTACTGAGGGAGGTGGTTCAGTTGCAGATTCAGAGTAGTGAACCTCCTCGTCTGATTCAGTACCTTCAGAGTCCTCGTCAATTAGCTTTCTCTGCGGTTCAGGTTTAGGTACGGGAATGGGAACAACTTCCTTAGAAAGAACAATCCTTTTACGAGGAGGATTCCTCTTGGGAAACTTCCTTTGACTTTCAGTACTTGCAGCACTTCCTGCACTACCTTTTCTGGTTCTCTGAGTAGGAGTTCCAGAAGGCTTTTCATCGAGATGACCAACTTTGCCTTCTCGTACTGCTACTTGATACCTTTTGTACGTTTCAAGCTTTTTGATTTCATTTGTCAGAAGGTGATCAGGTAACACCGCACCCTGTTTCTTTGTTGACGATTCCTTGATTCTGACTGATAGGGTAGGCTCAGTCAACATATCGTGATTGTCTGGGTCATTGAGCCTCTGTGGAATATCAGGATGAAGTCCAAGTGCTCTCTGGATCAACAATTTAGTGTATCTGACATAGGGAATCTTTGATCCAAGTTTCTTGTGAAATGACATCATGTCTTCCCATAACAGTGCTTCAATTTCGATGTCCTTTTTGTTGATTAATGACCAGAAGATCTGTAGTTCTATGAGCTTGGGATGCTCATAGCCACTGTCACGACCAGAGACTGATTTGGTGATGATGAGGTAGAGGGTTCTCCACGGTTGAGGAATGTTCTTAAGCTCCACATGAGAGTGCTTAGTGATTGTTCCTAAAGCTTCATCATAGCCAATATCAATCAGGAATTGAAGAACTGTCTCCTCAGTAGGTGTGGCAAAGAAGTCGGTTGGCTCGATTTCAGGAATGAGAAGAACAGCCTGTAAGTCTGCATGAGTGATGGTGACTTGTTTGTGATTGAGCGTCACTGTCACTGCACTTTGACTTGCGATCCTCTGCATTGAATTCCAGAATTGCTGAATGTAGATTTCCGGTACTGTAGCAGAGTGTGAGAGCATGTTCTGGTAGGGATGATTCTTTAGAATATCCACAGCAATGAGACCAGAAGATTCTGAGCATGTGAGTGTGTCAAAGTCAACCCTTAGGTTGTTCTTCCAAATCCTTCTAGGATAGCCATTAGGGAAGATGTCAGCAATTGTGAGAACTTCTGGTGCATCCACATTCATTTGAGCAGCCATGTCGTGATCTGAAATAACATTAGCCAAAAGAACCAACATATCGAAAGACATAATGTTAGTCAACAAAAGGTCTTTATTGTCTAATTATTGAATGTACAGTGTTAAAGATTGTTACGAGTCCTAAGTCACTTGTTTGTCCAATTGTCCAATATCGTCGTGATAAGTTTAGTGAGTTAGTTAACTTCAAGTTTTAAAGTTTATTTTATCACTTATTTAACACAACATATTAAACGATTAAGTTTATTAGTGACATTATTGGATTTGTGACGATATGATTTGTTTATTAACAAGTTTGTACACGTATCAATTCATAATGAAGGTCAATCAAGGCTTAGGCGTAGATTTGGCAAAGTTACGCGTAAACAAAAGAAGTATTTGCGTAGGCGCAAGCTTATGCGTAGGATCCTTACTTGCGCGTAAGAAATGTTACGCGTAGGAAAAGGGGACCTTAAGCGTAGGGCTTACGCGTAGGCGTATATAAGACCTTACGCGTAAGGCTTACTCGTAAGAGTAGACCTTATGCGTAGAGTCACTGTTTACGCATATCCTTCACAGGATACGCGTAGTCCCATTGTAGAACCTTACGCGTAATAGTTACGCGTAGGATTTCTCTTACGCATAACTGTCTACGCGTAAGGTAATCCTTATGCGTAGAGTAACAATCAAACTTGATTCTGAATTTTATGCATAGCAAGCCTGAAATAAGATCATCATATCATCAATCTTAACACATATATTCATTTTACAACAAATCATGGCATGAAAGCTTATTAAATGTTTTACGCGTAGAAAGTCATACGCGAAACCCTAAAGCATATGATTTACACATAAGATTTCTAGCCATAGAAATTGCACCATAGTGTTTCTGGTAGGTCTTAGGTGTTGTGAGAGTCTATAAACCAAGTCTTAACATCCATTTTGTGGTGAATCAAAAATACCCAAACTCAAGAACATTAAACCCTAATTCCTAATTCTGACTAAATTAGTGTTTCTGGGTTGTTATAGGGCCTGGAAATCATTAATTCAACATGATATGAACATCACATAACAATCTTTTTGACCAAAAAACTTCCACATTTGAAAACACCCAATTCGACTTAAGAATCCTAATTTTCAAAATCACTCAATTCGAGTTTCTGGGTTTGTTTTAAGGATAGAAACAATATCATCGATGTTATTAAAACCTTTTGACACTGTCTTTTTAACCACAAACACATAAACAAGATTATGTGTTCATACGCATACGCGTAGAACACAAAATCAACCATAGCTTAAAATCTAACCGTTAATTTTCAAAACGATTTAAAACCATTGTTTGTAATCTTGTTAGGAACACAAAGAAACTTACAAATTGATGATCTGATACACGGATTTGTCAAACGATTCTTAGGCGTAGGATCCTTTTGGTGTAAATAATAAATGTGATGGAATAGTTAGGTGGAGAGTGTTTTTATTAAAATGACTTTAACATTTTGACAGTTTTGGTCCCTCCACCTTTTCCTATTTCATACAAAGCCATTTAACTTCCATTATGGTTACCAAACAAAGATTTTAGGAAATAACTTTGACGACACTTCCCCTCGACTTAAGAAAATGATGAAAGGTTATAAATTTTAGTCCGAGGAGTGTCATTGAACCAGTAAAAATTACCACCATTGATAAAAGAAACAACCGGGATATGATAACATGCAAGTACACAGATGTTTTTGAAACAGTTAAGTGATTATTTTCTCCCCCTCAACACTTGATCGAAAAAATACTGAATTTTGAAAGATTAAAGTGTTGACGAAAGAAATGTACTTGCCATGTTAAAAGAACCAATAGATTAGAAGAATATTTTTGTTGTTTTATCAGGTTTTATATTTTTGTATTTTGTTTTGGAAAAATATATTTACAAAAGATATTTTGGTGTTTGACAGGTTTTTAAGACTGTTTTAGGAGGTCATCCAATTCCTCTTGAGTCAAACACCGCATACCAATCCGGTGGACCAACTCATTAAACCTAGCGGGAGGCAAGGCTTTGGTGAGAAGATCTGCCAATTGGTATTCAGTACCCACGAAGTATAATTCAACTGTACCCTGTTCCACATGGTCCTTGATGAAATGATAATGAAGATCGATGTGCTTTGATTTCGAATGCTGAACTGAGTTGCACGAGATCGCAATGGCACTCCGATTGTCGCAGTACATCGGGATGTCAAATACGTAACCATAGTCTTTGAGTTGTGTTCTCATCCATATGACTTGAGCACAACACGCGGACATGGCTACATATTCTACTTCGGTTGATGACAGCGATGTACAATCCTGCTTCTTTGATTGCCAAGACACCAGTTTATCACCAAGAAATTGTAGTGCTCCTGAAGTGCATTTCCTTGAGTCTAAGCATCCTGCATGGTCAGCGTCTGAAAAAGCGATTAGTTCAAAACCAGAATCCTTCGGATACTAGATCCCCAAGTTAATGGTTCACTTGATGTATTGGAGGATTCTTTTAGCCTCAGAGAGGTGGGTTTCAGTTGGTCGCGACTGATAACGGGAGCATAGATAAACGGAAAAGACAATCTCAGGTCTGCTAGCTATTAGATACATGAGAGACCCAATAATACTTCGGTATTTGGTAGGGTCTACTAATTTTCCATGTATATCAGCATCTAGCTTCTTGGTATGTGCCATTGGTGTGGCATAAGAGTCACGGGTTTTCATTCCAAATTTGTTTAACAATTCAAGGGCATATTTGGATTGACTCAAGAAAATACCACGGGGTGATTGATGAACTTGCAGTCCTAGAAAGAATGTGAGTTCACCCATCATGGACATTTCAAAAATTTTCTTCATTAGTTTTGCAAAAGCGATTGAAAACTTTTTATGTGTAGACCCAAAAATGATGTAATCCACATAAATTTGAACAATTAAGATGTGTGCCCCGTGATATTGTATAAAAAGAGTTGGGCAACCGAACCTTTAGTGAAATTATTAGCAATGAGGAAAGATGATAGCTTATCGTACCATGCCCGAGGAGCTTGTTTGAGACCATACAGAGCTTTGTTCAGTTTGTAGACATGGTTCGGGAACTCAGGATCAACGAATCCATCTGGTTCACTGACATAAACCATTTCTTTAAGTTGTCCATTGAGAAACGCAGTTTTGACATCCATCTGATAGACCGTCATATTCATATGAGCCGCGAACGCGAGAAATATCCTAATAGCCTCAAGACGAGCGACCGGAGCAAAAGATTCTTCAAAGTCTATTCCCTCTTCCTGACGATAACCCTTAGCAACTAGACGTGACTTGTTTTGGATAACGTTTCCTTCAGCATCCAATTTGTTTTTCCAAATCCATTTGAGACCAATGACGTAGACCCCTGTTGGTCTTTCAACCAGTTTCCATACTTCAAGACGTTTGAATTGGTTGAGTTCTTCTTGCATGGATTCAATCCAGTTATCTTTTGTCATTGCATCGTTAATGTATTTAGGCTCAGATTGGCATACAGTGAGTGCATAAATGCAATGTTCACCATCTGTATGAAGACGTTGTCTTGTAACGACTGGTTGATTTGGGTTGCCAATAATATTTTCTAGAGGATGGTCTTTTGTCCATCTATGTGTGGAGGGTTGATGTTGGTATACATTGTGCAGATTCTGAGGATTCAAATGGTTTGTTGAAGATTCCGCGACATCTGGTACAGCATATTCATTAGCAAACGGGTTAAAGAACGCATTTGGATCAAAATCTGCAGGTGGGGGTACTTCATTCAAAATATCATCAGCCGGTTCGTCATTGTTGGAAGCGGTTTGTTCAACTGTTGTGGTAGAGTCAACTGGTGGTGCTTCTTCAACAGTAGTTGTTGTAGCAGGTATATCAGGTATAAGAGTATTATCAGGTTGAGCAGCGGAAACAGCGGATACACCTGGAGCACGTTCATCAATATCGTCACTGAACAACGGAGCAAATAACCTTTCCATTTTTGACGAGTGAGCTGAGGGCTTTGTTCAGCTGATGATGGGGGTTGAGGGAAGTTTAAACTGTTGTGTCCGGGTTCTAAGTTGTTATACTCAGAAGCCATTTCCGTAAGTTCATCAAAATGAGCATGAATCGTTTCCATCACCTGTTTTGTACGACGATTCCAGATTCGGTAACCTTTAGAATTTTCACAATATCCAATAAATACTCCAATGTCAGCTTTGGCTTTGAGCTTTCCAAAATCATCATGATCATTATTTGGATAGCAAAGGGATCCAAATACATGAAAGTGTTTGAGATTCGGTTTATGGTTGTGGACAAGCTCGAAAGGTGTTTTGTTGTGGCGTTTTGTGATCATAGAACGGTTTTGAGTATAGCATGCAGTAGATACAGCTTCTGCCCACAAGTAATCTGGAAGTTTAGCATTGATTAACATTGTTCTTGCAGCTTCCACTAACGTTCGGTTTCGTCTTTCAACAACTCCGTTTTGTTCTGGCGTACGTGCAATAGATGTTTGATGCTGAATTCCCACTTTCTCATAAAATTCACGAAGGGTTTGGTTAACAAATTCAGTTCCTTTGTCTGTTCTAATTAGTCTGACGGTGTTGCGGAGCTGAACCTGTATTTTTGTGAGAAAGGTGATGATCATCTTTGGAGCTTGGTCTTTACTGCGAAGAAAGTAGACCCAAGTCCAGCGTGAGTAGTCATCAACAATTACTAAGATGTAGCGTTTGCCATTGATCGTTTGCACGCGCATCGGGCCACATAAATCCATGTGAAGAAGATGAAGCACATGCTGAGAGCTGTGTTCCACCTTTGAAGGAAAATGAGCACGAGTGCTTTTCCCTTGTTCACAGGCTGAACAGAGGTGATCTTTTGAATACCGGAATCGTGGGAGACCTTCAACTAGTTTGTGTCGAACAAGGTTGGTGATAGTTTGAAAGTTTAGATGTGAGAGACGACGGTGCCATAGCCAGGATTTTGTTGATGTTGCCTTTGAAAGTAAGCAGATGGGAGATGAAGCAACCATGTCTTGCATAGAGATAGTGTAGAGACTAGAATTACGCGAGCCAGACATAAGGTCATTTCCTTGTAGATCACGAATGAAATAAGTTTTCTCCCGGAAAGCAACCTCCAAATCTCCATCACAAAACTGACCTACTGAAAACAGATTGTGACCGAGGCCTTCCACATAGTAAACCCTGCTAATTTCGATGTTCCCATTGATATAGTCTCCGTAGCCCATGATAGCTGCGAAGTGATCATTCCCGAATCTGACAGTGCCATAGAACTTTGCAATAAAGTTTGATAGCAGTTTAAGGTTGCCTGTCATGTGTCGGGAACATCCGCTATCAACAATCCAGAGAATGATCTGTATCACCTGCATTACACACAGACGACACAGATGGAATAGAAGTTGATGTGGAACCTGAAATGTTAGAGGGTTCCGAAGCAGTTATTGTAGACATACACACATTAATAACTTTAGGCATCCATTTAAATCCTAATGTGTTATATATCCATTTCTGCCATCTATAACTACTCTTTGCTTTGGTCTTTGTGAATGCACTAGGTGGTACTACATTCTTAGGAGGTGAAACTGGAGCTACAGGGACTGCAATGCGTTTCTTAGAATCTAAAGAAGGCGGTCTACCAAGCACATACTTAGAGTAATTATTGGGCCTAGAGGTACGCCGATTCTTAGGATTCCGTAAACGAGAGATTAGAGCTTTAGCAACACATTTGTCATGACAATCAAAATTCATACTTTTACGACAAATAACACAGGGTGCATTAGACTGAATATCAAAAGTACTTAAAGGTTTAGCATTTGTTACATCACTATTTCTATTACATTCGCCAGACGCAATATCTATAGTGGAAGCAACGTGAGTCTTATTCATAGTCCTAGGGTGTTCTTCTACTTTATCATTCCTTATTGATCCTTTCTTAGGTCGCAACTTCCTATTCTTCGATTGAGTGCTCCTAGGCTGTGAAGTGCGGACGTTTGGAAAAGACGCAACTATTCCTGTTTCAGTAGAAAGAAGCACGTTAGCAACTTGTGATTTGGCAGTAGGGATTCTAGGTGCATGATTACTAAGTGTTACTGGTGCTAATCTCTTAATGATGGTTGGCGGAAGTTGTTCATACTTTCCTAACATTTCTCTTAACTTAGAGATAGTGTGAATCAAATCTTGATTTTCAGAATGAATATTACCAGCAAAATTCATGACTTCTCTAGTGTGAGCAAGATAGTGATCAAGTTCATTTGATGCTTCATGACGAGTCTTATTGAGTAAATCAAATATGATACCATATTCCTGTTTAACTATTACAAGTTCTTGTTCATATTTTGAGATTTGACTTTTTAAAGACACGTTTTGATCATCCAGTTGCTCAAGTTTAGGATCAGAAGATTGTGCACGCAACTGAGCAATTTTCTTTTGAAAACCAAGTTGTTGATTGTGAATGTCTTTTTCACACCAATTAAGACGACGTTTTGCATTGGAAAGTTTGTTAAGTAATCGTTTATTTTCAGCTTTTAAAGACTCGATCTGAAGCACATTATCAGTATTCTCAACGGTTACCAAAAAGTCAACATTATCAGCAGAGATATAATCAGATGCATGTGGCAAGGAATGGAATAACACAACATTATGGATATCAGCACAAATAACATCTTTCAAGAGTCGATCAACATCTTTTCTCAACATTTTCTTTTTGCGTTTAGTATTAGAAATAGATGTTTCAGTTTTCTTGAAAACGACTTTCATTACTCCAAGTTCCTTATGAAAATCCTTTTCCCAAGCTAATGCACAAATTTTCAAATTTTTAACGTTAGGTAAAAGATTTTTCTGAAAAATGTCTCTTTGTTCTTGCGTCAGAGGAGATTGAAAATGATCAATTTTGATTTCAGAACGATATTCTATCTCATGTTGTAAAATTTTGAGGTCAGCCATGAAAATATCAAAATATCTAAGAATTTTTCGATTTTCAGGTTTTGAGTTTACTTCACTGATGGAAGGTAAAGGACCATAAATTTGTGCATAATCTGGTTGAGGATTAACATTAGAAGACTCAGGTGTTTTGATGATAACCCTTGGTGTGTTAGAAGAATCCGTTGGTGTGACGAAAGTGACCGGTTTTGAATAATTAAAAGGTTTGTTGTAAACAATAGTTTTTAATTTTGATCGACTCTCGTCTTCTGCATCTAATTCCTCTTGACGATGATATTCAACAACACTCATAACAGTATCATTAATTTTATATTCTGCACTGGAAACTTCAGGATTTGGTTTGAATGTTTTTAGTGAAAGCTTTGGTTTGTAATCAGCTAGATTTGGTCCATATCCTTTTGGCTTAGGTTTTAAAGTAAACTTTTCAATAGCTGTTACTGATTCACCATGTTTGTAAACAATAGTTTTGAACTCTTTAAGTTTGTTTTGCAAGCCGATAATTTCTTCAAGAAGGTCATCTACTCGATTCGTTGAATGCTTTTTGTATGCAGAGAACTGTTTTTGACAAGTTAACAACTCAGCCTTAGTTTTTTGATTTTCCAAGGTAAGAGCGTTAATTTGCTTTTTATGTTCATGTTTCAGTTGTTCTATCTCGGACAACAAAGCATTCTTCGAAGCGGCTAGATCACACATCTGTCTCTCTAAATATTTTTCATTTTGATGAGATTTAGCAAAAGCGGCTTCAAAACCTTTTTCACGGTTTTCTTGAGTTTTGAAAAAGTTGAGTTGCATTTGTAAGCATTCAAAATCCTTGGTTAACAGTGCATTTTTGCTTTTTAAGTCCTTGTTTAATGCATAACATTCCTCCATTTTGATTTGATGGTCTTTAATTAAACGAGCAAAATCTGGATGAGGCAACAGTTCGGCTTGTTCAACGTGAGTCATAACATGATCATTATTTACATCCTCAAGTACAACCACGGAGTCAATTTGATTATCAAAGGAAACCATAAGGTCATCTTGATCGTCAAATGTAACTACAGGGTTTATTTGAAAATCGTCAGAATGAGATGTAGATGACTCATTTTGAACAGTCTGAGCCGTGCCGGATTCAAATATTGGCGGAGATATTAGTTCAGATATGATGATGGTTTGTTCGGGTACCTGAGACAAACCATCAGTGTCATACACTGGGCCTGTTTCACTCATGTGTAACTCATGCATATTAGCCATCAACATAACAGCTGCATTAGCCTGCAAGTCCTCCATATCATCATCTGAGTCTGCATCTGCCATAAAGCTCTGTTATTTGTTTGTGAGAGATCCACCAACTTCATCCTTAAGAGCCAAAAGAAGAGCCTCTTTGAAATAAGCACTGCCCCTAGTCCTCGGCTTTGGGCATGCATTAGCCAGGTGTCCCTTCTCATTGCAGTTGTAGCATCGAAGACCATTCAACCCATTCTGAGCATTTACCTGTTCCACCATTTGAGCTCTGTTGTTATTCCTACCCATAGCATTAAACCCTTGACCACCTCCTATTTGACAACCATAACCACGATTCTGAACTTCAACTCGTCCATTGTTCATAACAGCCTGATTTCGTGTATTGGATGAAGAACGAATACGATTGTTGGATTTGTTGGTATAAGGACTAAAAGCATTAGCAATCATAACAAATCCATGTTGCAATGCTTCGAACGGATCGGATTCCTCATTAGTTTGACTATGAAGTGCTTGATCATTGTTGTTGTTGTAAGGAACCAATTGATTTTGTTGAGATTGCTGTGATTGATCGTTTGGTGTAACTGAGGCAGTTGGTTGAGTTGCTTGTGGAGGAGGATAACTTTGCTGAGCATATAAGGCAAGTTGTTGATTTTTCGGATGTGTAGGTGGAGCAATTTGAGCACGGAGAATCCTTTCCCGATCAACTTCCTTTTCATGAGGCTTCAAGTAATCGTATAACAATCCATATGTAGAATGATGCATATTCTTTGCTTGACGAAGAAAAATGACATACTTCTCCCATTCAGGACCAAGACTACTCAGGAACTTAGTATTCACTGCAATTATTGGCATGATGATGTTGTGTTTATCCAAATCATTGATAATGTCTGAAAATCGATGATGATAGGACTCTAGTGTCTCTCCAGGTTCAATCATGAAGTGTTCATAAGCCAAGTAAATTTTGGATTCCAAATCCTCCTGATTGAGTACAGATCCTTCCATAAAAAGATGAATATGGTCCCACATTTCCTTTGCAGTCTTTTGAGCATCAACACTTCGAAGAATTGGGTTAGGTAATCCTAAAAGGATATATTGCATTGCAAGTTCATCAGCTTCATAGTGTAGAAGTTCTTGAGGGTTCAATTCTGCAACAGTAGCAATGTTCGTTTGTTCATCTCTTGGTGGATTAGCATTAGGATCTCCGGGTACAATGACAGTAGGCATCTCAAATGGACCTTCCAAGATAACCTTCTTTAAGAACTTTCCATGTGGTTTCTTCAGATCACAAAACCTAAAGAACCTTATCACCCATTGATCATAGTTTCCTGGAGTGAGCATTGGAGGTCTATCAAGTGATCCAGCCTCATGAATTGATTGTTGGCTGCTTAAAGCTTCACACATCTTTGCAAACCAAGTGGGTTCCTTCATAGTGTTCCTTGATGGATGTTGATTGAAGTCATTTGTGTAGGGTTGAACTTGAAGACTGGGCGGTGTTTGAACCATTTGTGGTGGAGGAATTGCTCCAAGTTGTGGAGTATGTTGTTGATTAAATTGTTGTTGATAAATTGCTTGTTGTTGATTACATTGTTGATGTTGTGGACTTAGTTGTTGTTTTCGTTGAGTATAAGTGTAAGGGAAATAGTTAGAGTATGGTGGTTGAGACATGTTGATTAACTTGTGTTGGTAAAAATGAATCTTTGTAGTCGAATGAACCTTTGTTGATGAAGTGTCCTTAGGCGTAGAAATCACAATAATCCAAGTAGCACTTATGCGTAAAAACACCAAAGTTATGCGTAACAATCACAAGTTACGCGTAGAAATTAGCTTACGCATAAGTATGGAAAAGACTCTAAAGTTATGCGTAGACACAAAGTTAGGCGTAGAAACTTATGCGTAGGATTACCTTATGCGTAAGACTTGGCTTAGGCGTAAGATGAATCTTATGCGTAGGATTTCTACGCGTAAGCTTTATGCTTATGCGTAAGTTTAGGGTTTTTGCCCAAATGATCTTTTACACTATCACAGTGCAAAAGATATCCAAAGTCGATGTATTTTCAGGCTTATCCAAGCAAGAAAACACGGAGTAAACCACGAAAACGAAGATCAAACTGAGGAATACCTTACGCGTAGTTTTAGGGTTTTACTACGCGTAGGATTACTCGTAAAATTGATTTTGCCCAATGATGTTTCTAAACCAGTTTTTGTATGAAGAAATAGCTTCAATAACACCAAAATGACACAAAAGTGTGAAACTTGATGATCCAAAGCACTCAAAAAAGTTACGCGTAGGTTTACACCCTCGTTCAAAAACTAGTTGAAAAACAATGATCCACGCATAAAGTTCAAAACTTTTTGCCAAAAACAGTAAGTTTAACACCTTATAACATTGAAAGTACAAGAATCTTGGAATAAAAAGTGTAAAAATTGCATTTTTAAGCAAGCCAAAGTTTATGATACGCAAGTTAAGCGTGAGACCAAAACTCACTTCAAACAATACGTTCACTCAACTATTAGGCGATTGATACCACTGTTAGGTCACTAGATTTACAACACAAGCTTATAAGAAAGATAGATAGGAGATTGAACAAGAAACCAAACACACACACACGATATGCTTAAGACCAGTTACGCGTAGATGTATGTGAAAGGAAATAACTTGAACAACCAACCTTCAAATGAAGGTTAATACAAAGTATTTATAGGCAAGAAGCTAGGGCAACACTCCCACTCCTTCCCTTTTCCTTATTGGACATGGGCCTTCTTCATAAGCTTGACCTTAAACAAACATAAAGGGCATAATAAGCTACCTATTACATATAAGTAACTAACACTTGAATTAAGGTTTAGGAGTGATTCCAACAGATATGTTTGTTCATCAATTTATCAGTTTATAGAAGCAAGTACATGTTTGTTCATCAGTTTATTAAAACTATTTGTTCATCAGTTTGTTCTTCAGTTTATTATTAATGTTTTGTTCATCAGTTTAAGAAAAATGTTCACCAGTTTAATAATAACAATAATAATAATTAACTCATCAATTTATCTGTTTATAGAAGCAAGTACATGTTTGTTCATCAGTTTATTAAAACTGTTTGTTCATCAATTTATTATTAGTGTTTTGTTCATCAGTTTAAGAAAAATGTTCACCAGTTTAATAATAAGAATAATAGTAAGTAATAACAATAATAATAATAATTAACTCATGTACATTTTTCAGTAATTTATCAGTTTTTAGAAGCAAGTACATGTTTGTTCATCAGTTTATTAAAACTATTTGTTCATCAGTTTTTTAATGTTTTGTTCATCAGTTTAAGAAAAATGTTCACCAGTTTAATAATAACAATAATAATAATAATAATAATAATAACTAACTCATCAATTTATCAGTTTATAGAAGCAAGTACATGTTTGTTCATCAGTTTAATGTTTTGTTCATCAGTTTGTTCATCAATTTAACTCATGTACACCATTCATCAATTTATGAGATGATAGAAGCATGTATAACATGACCAACCAACCAAATATTTCAACATACTTGACAAAAAAAAACCTCAAATATTCCAGATGTTCATACTAAACAAAACATACGAATCTAAGTAACAGAACCAAACATTGTTCTCACTTAGCAACATTGGTCGTAGGAATAATATCGAAGTAGTCGCTGATACGGCTATTTATGGCTTCAACTGATTCTTGTTGGAGTTTTTTCCTTGTCTTCAAATCCAATTTCAGATATGCTTGAACTTCTTTTTCAATTCCTTCTTTGTTTTCATTGTTGTCAGATAGCAGAATCTGTGTGAGATATTTCATTCTCAAGTTCCTTATCTGCTCCTCTTGTTCTTTTCCTTCTGGTACAAATCCAACATCATATTTTGCCATGCTTCCTTGATATGTTTCCATATGTCGCATGGCGAAAATGCCACAATCAATCACATTTTCTTGTGTTCTCCATGGCATCTCAACAATGCAGAGCTTGTAATCCTTCAAGTTTGCTACGCGTGGATGCTTTTTTTTGCTCAAAAACTTTAGAAAAAGTGCTTTCTGTAATAACATATTAATAACAATGAGTTTCGTTACCTTTTTAAACGCATTGATGAAGATAATTTGAAACGATGGAATACTTACCAAATTACCCAGATTCCTCCCATATCTATCTCCCAATTTCATATTGTGAAGCATGTTGTCTAGAACGTGAATTTGAGGATCTTTCAAATTGAAGCAGACAACATAATAATGTTCATCATTGAGCAACATAGGGAAAAATACCTGCCATACATGGAGTGTTCATCAGTTTATTAATATACTTTTGTTCATCAGTTTTTTATCTTATAAGAATTAATACAAATAAAATTGTTTACCAGAACTATTTCAAGAATATATTCATAATTTGACAGGTATACAGCATTATTCATGTTTTCCTCAAACTTGTTATACACCGAAGCCTTCCTTATATCCCCTTGCATCATCTTCTTTGTCTGTTTTTCATCAAAATTCATAAGGGTAAGGAGACAGACTTATTTTTCTAAAAATATTTTGTTTTTTTTATATAACTTACAATAATCGCTGTATTGCAGAATAGTTTCTTCAACGACTGAGAACTTTTCCTTTTTTCACCCATATTCAGTAAGTGTGTCCACATGTCAATTACCGCAGCAATTACTTCATTTCCAAATTGCAAGCTCTCAAAATGTATTCTCAGACCATCAAAAAAGTAGGTCTTAAACAAAATATCACTGCCAATTAAAATTAATATAATATTTTAGTAAAAAACATTCCTATTTTTTTGCTTTTGATGAACCAATATAAATTTTAAATTCACGAGCATAATTTAGATTACTTACTCTACATTTTCTTGTGCGGAGAAGATAGTCTCAGCAACCTTTTTTTCGTTGTCAGTTGGTTTGTTTTTCATGACCACCACTCTCTGTAAGTAAGGAGACTTAAGTGCTTCTGTCGGCTTCACTTTTCTTTTTCCCAAGTCTTCTTCTTTTTGCATTTTTTCTTTTTGGTCTGGCATTTTTAGCTTTTTAGCAATTTTATTGAATGAACTTAGCTGAGTGGTTTTCAGTTTTAGTTCTGGTGTTTCGCTCAACCATGATATCCTCTTCAGTTTTTGTTCTGGTGCAACGCTCACAAATGATATCGGCATTATCATATTGGGCTTTGGTGTTGAAAATTCTTCAGGTTCAGTTGTTTCAACTTTTGAAGCATCCTTCAGAATTTTTGGCCAAGTATCCTTATCTACTGCTTCTCCAAGCATGACTGATGATGGGTTCAAGAAAGATAATTTGGCAATTAATTCATCCACACTAATCTCTGGTTTTATCTTTTCATATAAAACGATATCTAGACTCTTCTTTTCTCCACCTTTGTGATATTGAACAACGGGAATTCTGGTTTTTTCCTTTCGTTTTGACGTTCTATCTGTTCAAAATCTTTCACGAATTCTGGATCATTGAACATTTGAGTTAGTGTTGGTTCATCAGTCTTTGTTGGTTCATTAGTCTTTATTGGTTCATCAGCCTATGTTGGTTCATCAGTCTGTAGATCCTCTTTATGTTCATCAGTTTCTTTAGCTTCTGGTTCATGTTCAGAGCCATCTTCATCAACATCTAAATCAGCTTCTTCACCTTGAAATTGTGATTGATGAACAACAATTTCCTTCGAGCTTTCACCCACTCTGTTTACTAACCTATTCATCCATTCCTGTACACCTAACAAAGCTGTATGTCGAGGGTATTTTTCCAATGCAGCTCTCAACATGTCATCAATTTCTGTTTTCAGCTCTTGAAATATTGTTAACATGTTCCTCAATGAATGGTCAAATTCATGTTATTATTTAAAATTTAATAAATATGATATACAAAATAATTATTACTCTAAGATATATTAAAGATTTTTACCTCTGGTGATTTGAATTGTGAATAAATCCCTTGAAATTCTAAAACCATCGCTGATAATTGTTGTGTGAGCTCAATACTGTCAGATGACAAGCTCTTTTGTTCATCAGTTTCTGTTACTTCAGTTCCATCAGTTCCAGTCAGTGGATTACGAGTTTCAACACTTTCATCAGTTCCGATCATTTGATTTCCAGAATCTGTTAATTCATTGAATGAAATTTTAAAAATATATCTTAATAACTAATCTATGTTCAATATAAATAAATTTCAAAGATCACATAATTTTTTTACCGATCATATCTTCATCAGTCCATTGTTGCTCGCCAATATCATCTATATGAACACTCGTTATGTCTTCCCTTGTATGAAGAGTATCATGAAGTGCTTCACCTTCAAATGTATCTTGTGTTGCAATGTCACCATCAATCACAGGCTCTTTCTCCCCACTTTCACCTTCAAACTCAGGCTCTTTCCTCTCTAATTCTGTCATCACTGATTTTCTTTTCAATTTTCTTCTGTATTCTATTACTCTTGCTCCTTTTTCAACAACAAAAAGGTATTTTTAAGTAACGCTTTTTAACATGTTTTACACAATTCATCATTAATATATACATACCAATTCTTACCATCTTTATCAGCTTTTTCCACTTCATATATGTTCTGTTCTTCTGCCAGTACTATTTGTTTTTCTTGTCCATCATCCACTGTTACAAGTTTTTTTAATTAAAACTGATGAACATATATGTTTTTAACTGATGAACATATATTTTATTAACTGATGAACATATAATAAAACTGATGAACAAATAATAAAATCATATGTTCATCGGTTATCAAATTATTATACCTTCTTTAGTATTACAACCCTTCTTTGAATCATTCTTTGCTTTTTCAACATCTGCAAAATAGAAGCTAATTAATTTTTTATTTAAAGACGTAAAATCACAGTTTTTTTAAAATAATATGCTTACCTTTAACTTTTTTCTTTTTAGTACAAAGTGTTTTAATCAATACGGTTTGATCTTCTGCTGGCATCAGTTCCGCTATAAGAAAAAATAGAATATAAGTTACATGTAAATATAATAAAATTATGTGTTCATCGGTTCATCAATTTATTATACCTTTAGTTGTTTTCTTCTCAGTAGTCCTCAGTTCTTTAACCAATGTCTTTGTCATTTTTGGTTTTTTTGAGGGTACTACATCATTCTGTATTTCATCGGCTCCAACATCGTCCATTTCTTCTTCTTCTTCATCGTCCATATCTTCTTCTTCGTCAGTATCTTCTTTCTTTACCATTTTTTTCTGTCTTTCCCAAACATCATCTCATCCAATTCAATTATCAAATCTGTTTTCCAGTATTTAAAAGCTGGATATTGTGGATTTTTCAGGCAAGAATTGGCGAATATCAACTGCATTTTTAAGTTAATACATGTATGTTCATCAGTTATCAATTAATACATATCTGTTCATCAGTTAATACATATATGTTCATCAGTTAATACATATATGTTCATCAGTTATCAAGTGATAGAAATTACCTCCAGTAACAATAGTGGGCCAAAGAAGCGCGTCTTTCCGCCCTTCCAAATTGATCTTTGGGACATCAGATAATCCAATATGTATTCACACCAATCCATTTCTTTCACATTTTCAAGAGAACTTAAAGATGGTATAATGCTTAGATTAAGAGTCCCTGTTGAAACCACATGCGCCAGAATAGTTGAAAACATGACTAAAAAATTCAACTGAAATAGCCTTCCAGCGTCATTTCTCTTTATCTGAATCTTCATTCTTTTGAGCAAATGTTTATTAGCATATAATCTTGACAGTCCGTTGAATTGATTTTTAAATTCTTGGTAAACTGTATTTCCTCTTTCCTTCAACACATCACGTATTTCAACTTCAAAAACGCCCATTGGTAATCCAGTTGTCTGATGAACAACTTCAGGGGTAATCTCAATAGATTTACCAAATACCTTCAAGGTTCCTGTTTCTGCATCGAACCTTTTTAGCAACCAATATCCTAAATGGCTTGGCATTGCATTAATTCCAAAATCCAACATTGATCCAAACCCTAAAGCTGTAACTGCTTCTTTTTGGTCATCAGTTAAATCCTTAATAACTTCAAATAATGGACCTGGGAAAGACTTTATTAAAACCCTATCAAATGTTGAACTTGGTTGACGAAGTTTTTGATGCAGTTTAGAATCTATGTCATCGGAAAGAACTGGTTTAGATGAACTAGAATTTTTTGTTTTTGAACTTGTTTCAGTATTCGGATTGTCACGTTTGCATTTAAGAACCTTAGAAACTTCATTTTTTTCCCCTGTAAATGCATCCTTTACGAAATCGTCATCACTTGGTGAATATGCTTTTACTGGAACAGATTTCTTTGCCTTCTTTGAATCTGTACATATCAAACAAAACATAATACATGTATCAGTAATTGATGAACCAAATAAAACCGTGAACAACTAACTGATGTACATAACAGTTGATGATAATAATTTAAACAAAAACATGATGAACAAAAGATGTTGGCAAGTAAATAATCTTCGCAAACTATCACTATCAATAACTGATGAACAAAAAAATAACTGATGAACAAGAATATTATCAATAACTGATGAACATAACGTAGAATATCTAAGACTATTATCATCTAACAAAACCAAACAGCCTAATATTCTTCGCAAAGAACCACTATCAATAACTGATGAACAAAACCAATAACTAATGAACAAGCCTATTATACTACCTTATAATCAAACTGATGAACATAACAGACTTTGTAAGACTATTATCATCTAACAAAACCAAACAGCCTAATATTCTTCGCAAACAACCACTATCAATAACTGATGAACAAAACCAATAACTAATGAACAAGCCTATTATGCTACATTATAATCAAACTGATGAACATAACAGACTTTGTAAGACTATTATCATCTAACAAAACCAAACAGCCTAATATTCTTCGCAAACAACCACTATCAATAACAGATGAACAAAACCAATAACTGATGAACAACCCTATTTATAATCAAACTGATGAACATAACATAGACTATCTAAGACTATTATCATCTAACAAAACCAAACAGCCTAATAATCTTCGTAAAACAACCACTATCAATAACTTATGAACAAAACCAATAACTGATGAACAAGCCTATTTATAATCAAAATGATGAACATAACATAGACTATGTAAAATCATCTAACAAAACCAAACAGCCTAATAATCTAAGCAAACTACCACTATAATTAACTGATGAACAAAAAAAAAATAATTGATGAACAAGTAACTGATGAACATAACATATACCTTGTAACAATCTACTTTCCCACTTTCTCATGTATGCAGTACCTTCATTCCCGGGGAGTTGCAGTCGGTCGTGTAGGCTTTTCGATCTTTTTTCCTTGAAGAGTTCTTCTATTTTTGTGTCATCTAAAAATTTAAATAAAATAAGGTTAAAATAATTCTAATTCTTCTTCCTGAACAGTCAGATACTCTATTTCTCCATCATTTTTTTTCCTTATTTGCTTAAAAATTTAAATAAAATAAAATTAAAATCAGATTATTCAAAAATTACTAATAAACTAACAAATAACTGATGAGAGATGAATGCAAAAACTAAAATTAAAAAAATTAAACCAAAATTAAAAAATAAATCATCAACTTACTTTTAGTTTTCATCTTTCCGAGTGCAAATCGTTCACTTTAGTCCGTAAATTTGAGTGAAAATCGGGTTTTTGTTTATCGGAATAAAACCTAATTAGATCCCCAATTTAGAGAGAGGATTTTAGAGGGTTTCGGTGTTTTTTGTGAGAGAGAAATGAGGTGGGCGGGAAGTGAAAGAGGTGGGAGGGAAATATGAAATTACAATTATACCCTTCTATTAGTCAGATACTCTATTTCTCCGCTTTTTTTTTTCTAGTTTCAATCCCAACCGTGGGATTGAAATCGGACGGTTAGATTTTGTTTTTAGACTTTTTAATTTATGCACCCTTTGCAAGGGATCACATCTCAACATGAGTCTTTATTCAGCTAGGTTGTCAAGAAATATGGTGGTTGCTGATATGGTTGATAATGGAGAATAGAGATGGCCAAGTGATTGGATTCAAAGTTACCCTGATGTGGCAAATATTCATGTTCCAAGGCTGAATCCAAAGCAAAATGATACGATATTATGGAAGAATAATGCTAATAAGGAATGTACGTTTAAAATTAAAGAGGTTTATAGAGACATGAGAAGTATGTTAAGTGAAGTGAAGTGGTCCAGAGTTATATGGTTTTCTCAATGCATTCCCAAATACTCCTTTATTTTTTGGATGATAGTACAAAGTAAGCTGGTGACTCATGACAGAATGGTAAAATGTGAAACTTATGATATGTTAATTTGTACTCTATGTAAAAATGATGTTAAATCACATGAACACCTCTTCTTCAAATGCCATTCTCTAGTGCTATTTGGAAAGAAATGAAGCTGAATATGAGGGTTCATGTCAATGCAAATGACGTGCGCAATATAATCAGTGAATTCGTTAAGAAACCATGTGGTAATAGTATATGGAGTACTGTTAGATATTGAGTTTGGTGTATTTTATATCGAGGGAAGGAATAATAAAATTTTAGAGATAAAAAATGAAATAGGAAGCTGTTATATGGAAAGAACATGTGAGACTGTGAAGATGAAACTAATGAGTTTGAAGGTTAAGGCTACTTCAACTGCGAATCAAGTCTCTAAGCAGTTAAATATAGACTTCAATGTCTAAAAAGAGGTAATAACTTGTCAATAAAGTTATTAGCTGATCATTTGATGATGTATAAGGATATAAATAAAGGATAAGGGGTGATGAATTCCTTAGCAAGTGAGCTCTCTTTCATTGTATTGATGTGAGGATATATGTAGCTGCATTCTACTTTGAAAGGTATTCTTATTGGTTAAGTACTTGAAATGTCCATAAGGTAGTTTCTTGTTGGTTTGGGGAATAGTCTGAGTATGGATTTTTGGAATAATCCTTTTTTGAGATATTCCAAGTTATCTATATTTGAATAAACTACTCACGGGGCTAAGAATAGTAAGTTATGAAAGATGGGACTACTTGGTCCTAACCATGAGTATGTTTATCAGTTTATTGGAAGGTTATAGTGAGGAGTTTTACTCTATTCTTGATAATGACCTCAATGAATAATCAGTGTGAGGATGGTGGCTGCACTGGTCTTCATTGGGTGGATGTTACATTGAATGGAAATCTAGTCAAGTTCAGTGGTTTCTCCAGTCCATGGAAGTTTATGTTTTAGCTTTTCTAGTTAGCATAAAGTGTGTAAAAGGTAAATTAGTTGCATTTTGTTTCCATATTCTGTTTCCGGGATGTAATGCTACTTTGAGAGGGACATGTCCATCATCTCAATTGTATACTTTTGTAAGTTGCTTATTGTTGATATTAATATATATCTCACCTTTCATAAAAACAAATCATAAGAAATTTACTTGAAATTTTCCGCCTCAACGTTGAATTATCATATGCTCGTTTATAACATTATTCACCTTAATATCACTCACTACAAATTCTTTCATTTTACCAACTAGGCCGAACTAAAATAAGATTCAGGTTACAGCTACAACACATCATATAAAATTCTGCATATCAGAGAGGGCTTTGTAGATTCTTAATCTATAAGGGTACTGGCAATGCAAGCGGCATGGGGTTCGGTTTGATGAATGCCGATCGGCATTGGCATTGCCTGGGAATCGGCATCATGCGGTTTGGTGGGAGGGAATGTAGAATCGGCAATATACCCCGATTTGGCATGAAACAAAGTGAACGTTGGGACATTAATTCTAGCCGTTGCAATGCTTAAACAAATAAAAAAATAGTTGAGGTATGACTTAGGCATGGTTGCCACTAAAAATCTATTGTTAGGTATGAGACTGGTATGAGATGAGATGGAAGGATATTATTGGTGGGTGATTAGGCATGAAAATTTGGTTTAGACATGGTTGCGACCACCCTAACAATTCTATATATCTACATGCCATAAACTAGGTATCGCTAGGTTTACTTCAAAAGGTGAAGATCGGTGGGATCTTCTTTATGGATATTGTTTAATCTTCTTTATGGATATTGTTTTGCTTAATCTTGTTTAATCTTCTTTATGGATATTGTTGAATCTTCTTTATGAAGGTATCGCTAGGTTTAATCTTCTTTATGGATATTGTTTTGCTTGTTCAAAAAGAAAAAAGCACGTACGCAATCACTAACAACTAGTAAATGATTGGTTACAATGCAACATGCCAAGTTGTTTGCAGAAAGCATGTTATAATAAAATTAAATGCTTACGAGAATAAGAAAGTTGTTATCTATGAAAAAATAAATATTTTTAATTGCATTCCCATCCTTTTTTCTTCATTTAAATAGCATGCATCTGGCACTCAAAATCATTATCACTTCTATCTTTGCATTTGAGCAAACATGGCTTGTTACTTTAGCCTATTATGTCATACCATGATTGTTGCAGTGTTGATGCAGTTTCATATCTTTGTTGTTGTTAGCCAGCCACAAGTGCCTTGTTTCTATATATTTGGAGACTCGTTGGTTGATAATGGAAATAACAACGGACTCGTGACAATGGCAAAAGCCAACTACCCACCTTACGGAATCGATTTTCCACAAGGAGTAACTGGAAGATTCACCAATGGTCGAACCACCGCTGACATTATTGGTATCTCTTTTTCTTAACACAGAAAATCTATATCTATATTAACTGATAAATGAATCCTTTTATTTAAGAAATGACTCGAAGTCCATATTATTCCTACTATTACTAAATATTTTATGCTCCTCAATAAATTAGTTGTTGGTTCAAGTCCTGTCACGGACAAGTGTGTTAGTTTTCCATTCTAGCTAAAAGAATGGATAAACAATGTTGATGCTAAACAATTTTATTAATTGCACGATTTCGATCAGGTCAAGAACTAGGGTTTTCCGAGTTTATTCCATCATACACAACTGCAACAAACGAAGACATTAGCACTGGCGTAAACTATGGTAGTGGTGGTGCTGGTATCAGGGACGAATCTGGAAGTAACCTGGTAATCCCCAACTGAGATTATTAATTAAAACACATCGTTTTTATTTCCAAATATCAATAACATAATTAATATGCAATGTATTATTTTACTTCATCGTTCTCTATTGTGTTAGACTAATTTTCATGATTTAACACTATCTCAGGGTGGTCGGATCAGCTTGAATATGCAGCTAAAAAATCATGCAGCAATAATTTCACGTCTTTTGCTCTTGCAACGAAACAGCACATTTACAAATGAATACGTTAAAAAATGCATCTATTTAGTGAATATGGGATCAAACGACTACATTAACAACTACTTGATGCCCGAAAAATTTCCCACCAGCCGCATATATACCCCCGATCAATATGCAGCAGTCCTTGCGAAACAATTCTCTCAACAACTTATGGTAAACATCATGATTATCTTCTCTTTTTAGTATGATGTGATAGAAACGATCTGTGCCACACTTCTAGGTCTAATTTTTTGTTTATTTATGTGTGATCTTTAATATATTATGTCTTGTGAATAAGGGCTTAGGTTACTTACAATCATATATTTGTATTTAATCATATGACAGACGTTATATAAATTGGGAGCTAGGAAAGTTGCTGTGAATGGAGTGGGTCTCATAGGTTGTGCCCCAGCTGAGATAGCAAGGTTTGGCACAAACGGAACATGTGTAGAGTCAATCAATAATGCGGTTAAGCTATTTAACGACAGGCTTAAGCCTCTTATTGATAACATCAACAATAATTTCTCTGATGCAAGATTTACTTTCATCAACGTTACAAGCATTTCAACACCTCAAGGAGGTAAATAAGTGCACCAGTTTCTAATATACGGTTTTTCATGCTGATTGCAAATTGTTTATTTTCTAACATACATTTTTATCAAGCAACTATATTAATTAATTTACAAAATGGTTTCCGTGCTGTTCAGAGGTAGCTTTGCCGAATGTTCCCTGTTGTCAATTGAGGTCAGATGGACAATGTATTCCAAACTCAATACCTTGTGCTAATCGGGGTTTGTTTATTTGGTACGATGGTTTTCATCCTACTGAAGTTGCTAACACAGTCTTTGCAACAAGATCATATACTGCACAGTCTCCCACTGATGCATCTCCTTACGATATTAGTCAGTTGGCTGCACTTTGATTAATGTTTTACGATATTGTATTATTCTTATTGTTTTGTGAGTGTATGTACTCTATGTGTAAAACTCATAATACACTAATGAAATAAAAAGAACTAAATTGGTTTTCCAACTTGTTGATCTTTAGTTTGTGTTTTTCTGTCTTTGTGTTTGTCAATGTGTGTCATGCAATATTTGGAATCAAAATCATTATCTCTGGTATTTTTAATTGATCAATGATGTACAAATCACCATAGCACATCATTGTGTAAAAAACTTTTTGTAAAAGGTATGTGATTAGCATTTCGCTAACTAATATTGCTACTAACTTTTTCAATAGTTCTGGTACAAATTGGTTGCACGAGCTGAGGTGTTTAATTAAAAACGGGAAATCAATTGAATCATCCCGATCGATTATTGCATCCAATAAATTTATTGAGTAACATAGTAAATCTTTTACACATATACAATAAAAGAACACTACTACATAAAACGTTTTTTGCATTGGTACGCCTATTTGATACGGTTTGAGAAGAAACCGTACCAAAATCTAAAAAATAAAACCATTTGACACGGTTGTTAACAAATGGTATAAAAGAAATTATCTAGTACGGTTTATTAACAAACCGTATCAAATAAGTCATTTTTGACAAAATGGGTAATGGATCTCACTTTTCCAATAGTTAACTCAGTCGGAGTCTAACCATGCTTGGGAATCGAAAAATGTCTCCTCTTTACTACCTGCAACATGAAATGAAATATGTCAAAAACTCGAGAAAATTGTCTTTCAAACTTAGCAGTTAACATACTAAATTTATAAATGTATTAAGTGGGGAATCTTGGAAAAAAACTTTCATCAAGGCACCATTATCAATGGTTTACATCCAATAAAGTAAATGTATTGTTGGATGTTGTATACAATGCCAAAGATATGAGAGTTTGATTGTTCCTGTTTGGAGCATCCTAAATACTTATATATTGCAATAAGTTGAAATGTGTTTGTGGTTGCTTATTTAATATCATTTATCTTGTTCACACACTGATATGTAGTTGCAATAAGAAGAGTTTAAGACAATTTGAGTAAACTTTAGGACAAAAGTGCGAGGCATACCTGTTCAATATTGGTATAAAACTATAAACCAATTCCCCTGGAATTTCGGACACATCATGGGCCAACTATTGACGAGCTCTTTTACATGTATCGTACAATTTGTCCCTCAGATCATCAAGAATAACACGGTATGGTTCAGCAGGAGGAACCGGTTTCCAGAAGAACTCTGGAGAAACAATGAACATTAAGCAACTTTAATAGGGACAGAATCATATCATACATGGGCATATTAGAGGTCGCAAAATGAGAAATTTGGGTGACTAAATCAGTTAAAACAAAAACAAAGATTTAAGAAAACAAAATTGTATTCAGATTTCAAAACAATTTGACCATACTTAGATTAAACTTATAATAACACAAAATCTCAATCAATTTCAAACCTTTAAACCATAAACTCAACATAACGATAGTAGGTCTCTTAATTTACTTCAATATGATGATGGTACTATTCCTTTGGTTTATCAAAAAGTTACTTATAATATACCTGTTGTGATTTGGTTACGGATATGAATTGTTGGTGGTGATTTCCCAAAACAGGGTTAAGATAATCAATAGCAAATCAAATACCAATATAGGTTACCGGATATCACTTGTAATCGTGTTATCACTTTCCAAAGTAAACTATTCGACCCTAATGCCTGGGTATCACGAATATCTACTTGGGATAAGACCAAATGTATGTTATTGAATTAGGCACAAATCAATAACTCTTTTGCTTTCAAGTGTTTTCGTTTTTCTGTCTCTTTGTGTATGTATCATGCATGATCAGATTTCATATTTATAGAAAATTACTCTTAACTAGTCAAATGGAATTATGAGGATTAATCGGCCCATTAATCGCCTCATAATTATCCCTATTATAGCTAATAGTGGTTAAATGACCAATTAAACGTGGTCATTATGCAGTTGTAACTGCCACTTGAATAGGTCAAAGCCTGTTACAAGTTGATTCCAGTACTAGCAGTAGAAACTTGCCTACCAGTACTACTTAGCACTACCAGCAGAAACTTTCATACCGGTACTAACTTAGCACTACCAGTAGAAACTTGCCTACCAGTACTAACTTAGCACTACCAGTACTAACTTCTGAATCTCTCCACTATAGAGTCAGGATGTGCAGGGACCTTATGGGTGTATACTCCGTACCTCCTGACCCATTACCAGGTGTGAACTAATCCCACAAGTGCACTAAATTTTCCAAAAATCCTCCCCAAATTTAGTTCACTTCCTTTGCATGAATATCAAACATCAAACAAAACATTTGCATAAACGAAAATATCCTGAGGATTGAATTTCCATCTTAGTACATTACACGTTCAAATATTCGAGAATCAGGGTGTTCTAAGAATTGAACCCTTCAACCCAGTAAAATACTTGAAGATAAAATACACACAAGTTTTCAAACACTTAAAAGCTCCTGACACTATACAAGCCATGTGTCCATATCCAAATTCATAAATGTTGCAAGAGACAAAAGTCCAAAGCTCCCTGAAGCGGAAAAACTTCAACATTCACATAGGTGGTTCCTCTTTATTCATGCTCATGCCAAGCACTTTTTCAAAGAATTTAACCATTAAGAAGTAAAGACTTCATCCTCCTTTTCAGTAGGTTCTGAGCACAACCTTGGGATGTATCTAAAACATGTGCTCCAGTCCACTGAATGTTCAACTTTCCACATTGAACTCAGCTCCCAAGTTTCCTCAGGAGGGAGTTTGGTGTCTTAGTATTCAGTGACTAAGTTGGACTTAAACCTATCCCTTTAGCAGACTTTAAAACCAAGTCTCTAGCAAAACCCTTCGTCAACTGATCAGCTAAATTTTGTTGAGATCTAATAAACTCTATAGATACCACCCCTTTCATGATAAGCTCACGAATCATGCTATGTCTGACACCTAAGTGTCTAGACTTCCCATTGTACATCTAGCTATAAGCCTTTGCCAATGTAGCTGCACTATCACAACGGATAGAAATAAGTGCTATAGGTTTAGGCCACAATGGAATATCAAGAAGCAAGTTTTTCAACCATTCAGCTTCTTTACCAGCAGCTACTAAGGCTACAAATTCAGATTCCATTGTTGAACTGGTGATGCAGGTTTGCTTCTTGGATGCCCAAGAAATTGCACCTCCACCAAGTATGAATACCCAGCCACTGGTAGACGAATTTTCTTCAGTGTTACTAATCCAACTTGCATCAGTGTATCCTTCCAACACTGAAGGATAACCAGTGTATGAAAGACTGTAATCAATAGTTCTCTTCAGATACTTCAGTACCCTCTAGACTGCTTATCGGTGATGAGCACTAGGATTACTAGTATACCTGCTCATTTTACCCACTGCAAATGCAATATCAGATCTTGTACAAGTCATGACATACATTAGGCAGCCAATTACCCTAAAATACTTAAGTTGAGATACAACCTTGCCATTATTAGGCATCAGCTTCTCACAAGTATCCATAGGTGTACTCACTGGAGTACAATCAAAGTAATTGAATTTCCTCAATACCTTCTCAATATAATGAGACTGATAGATAGAAATTCTTTTACTTTCATGTTTAATCCTTATACCAAGGATAACATCAGCCTCCCCCATGTCCTTCATGGAGAACCTTGATGACAAAAATTCCTTTGTCAGGTCAACCTGATTTTGGTCAGTGCCAAAGATCAACATGTCATCAACATATAGGCTAATGATGACTCCTTTACCAGTTTCATCAAATTTGCTATATACACATTTGTCAGACTGGTTAAGTAAATAACCATTAGACAAAACCACTTCATCAAATTTTTGATGCCATTGCTTAGGTGCCTGTTTCAGTCCATATAGAGACTTAATCAATTTACACACCTTGTTTTCATTGCCAGGCATGATGAAGCCCTGAGGTTGGTTCATATAAACCTCCTCATCCAATTCACCATTCAAGAAAGCTGTTTTCACATCCATCTGATGAATAATCAGATTGTGAATTGATGCCAAAGCAATCAACAGTCTTATGGTACTGATACGAGCCACATGGGCATAAGTATCAAAATAGTCTATTCCTGACTTTTGTTTAAAGCCTTGAATGACTAGTCTAGCTTTGAACTATTCAATAGTTCCATCTACCTTCATTTTCCTTTTGAAAATCCATTTGCAACTCAAAGGTTTGCAACCAGGTGGTAGATCAACCAACACCCAAGTGTTGTTGCCCATGATGGAATCTATCTCATCATTGATTTCTTCTTTCCAGAAAGCAATATCCTGGGACTTCATTGCTTCTTCAAATGTCTTGGGATCATCCTCAACAATGAAGCAATAGGAGTATTGGTCAGAGACCTCATTCCTAGTTCCTTCAGTTAAATATAATTGAAACTCGGGTCCAAATGACTTTGGATTCCTGACCCTTTTGCTCTTTCTAAGCTTAGGTTCAGGTTGTTAAACCACAACCTCATTAGGGACCTCTAAAGGTACTTCATCAGAGACCTCGTATATACCAATGTCATAAGTTCCATTAGGAATCCTTTGACTTGGTCTAGAGACTAATGAGAATCTATTCTCATCAAACATTGCATCCCTTGATTCCATTATGGAGTTAATTGAAACATATTCATTAGGTTCAATAACATAGAACCTAAAAGCCTTGAAATGCTCAACATATCCAACAAAGATGCAATCAATGCCTCTTTCACCCAAAGTTTTCAACTTTGGATCAAGGAGTCTTACAACAGCCCTACAACCCCAAACCCTGAGATAGTTCAGGTTGGGTTTCCTTTTAGTCTAGAGTTCATAAGAGGTAATCTTGTTCCTTTTGTTGGGAACTCTATTTAATAAATAGCAAACTGTTAACATAGCTTCACCCCAGAAACCTTGACTCAGTCCTGAATAGGACAACATGGAATTAACCATCTCCTTCAGTACCCTGTTTTTCCTTTCAGAAATACCATTTTGCTGAGGAGTATACGGAGCAGTCGTTTCATGGATTATACCAACAAACTGAAAATACAGAGTATTCATGTACTCACCTCCCCTATCAGTCCTTAATCTCTTGATCAGGGACCCAAGTTGCAATTCAACTTCAGTTTTAAACACTTTGAATTTATCTAATGCTTCATCCTTAGTATGTAACAGATAGACATAACAAAATCTAGAAGCATCATCAATAAATGTCACAAAGTATTTCTTATTCCCCAAAGAGGGAGTGGGATGCAAATCACACATGTCACTGTGTATTAGCTCCAAGAGCTTACTTTCACATTTAATACCCTACAAAGGTTTCTTAGTTATTTTGGTCAACATGCAAGTTTTGCACTTTTCAGTGTCCATGTCAAATGCTGGGATTAACCCATCTTTAGACATACCTTGCATCCTCTTATAGTGTACATGGTCAAGTCTAGCATGCCAAAGGGTAGAGTCAGCCAGGTCAGTGGTAGTCACAAAGGCTGAATTAACACAATCATAAACAATGTTCAACCTGATCATTTGATTACACAAATATCCAAAACCAATAAATACACCACTTTTAGACAAAATAAATTTATCAGATTCAATAACTTGTTTATAACCATGATTATTCAAAACACTACTTGAAACCAAGTTTTTTCTTATATCAGGAACATGAATAACATTAAACAAAGTTACAATCTTTCCAGAACTAAACTTAAGATCTACACAACCACGTCCATGCACCAGGGTTGTTGACTCATTTCCCATGTGAAGAGTAGAACCATCATTCAGTGACTCATAAGTCTTGAACCAACTTCTATCTTTGCACACATGAACAATTGCTCTAGAGTCAACCCACCACGCAACATCATCATCCTGCACATAGTTTGATTCAGATACATATGTAACATAATAAACCTGAAGAGATTCATTAAACATATTCTGACCTTTAAGAGGAACTGAACCATTCTCTGATCCACTAGTGCCTGATCCATTGGTTTTACCACCAATCTTAACACCTTTGCAATCCCTTTTAATGTGATGAGATTTGCCACATTTCCAACAAGTAGGTGTTGCCTTCTTGTTAGGGTTTGCCCTTGTGTTATCCTGATGTTTACGTTTGCCCTTGTTATCATTGTACCTGGTGGAGTTGTTATGCTCCACCATATTGACAACAGATGCACAAGTAGCATTGTTACTCTTTGGCTTGTCATTATCGTGCACCCTGAGAGATTCCTCAATGCGCAGATGACTGCCCAACTCAACACGAGTTAACTCATCCTTTTTATGTTTCGAGGTATGCTTAAAATCTTTCCAAGAGGGAGGGAGTTTATCAATGACACAAGAGACTGAAATAGCCTCATCCATGCGAATTTTGTGTTGTGTAAACCTTCCAAGCATACCAAGAAGTTCATTGTACTGTTCCATAACTGGTCTTGAATCAGTCATTTTGTAATTTGTGAAATTACTTACAAGGAACTTCTTACTTGATGCATCCTCAGCCATATATTTGGCATCCAAGGAATCTCATAGTTCTTTGGAAGATTCAATATTATGATAAATATCACAGAGAGAATAAGACATACCATTGAGGATTAAACCTCTGCAAATATAATCATCATTCTCACATTTGCTCCTCTTCCTGATCTCTTCCACAGTAGCATCATCCTCATCATCAAGAATAGGTGTAGTCAGATAATAGACCACACTCATGCTTGATACATTGAGAAAATCTTGAAAAGATTTAATATGGCGAATTACAAGCGTGGAACTACCCCAATGCAAGTAAAACTTGAGTTGAGAAAATCTCAAGCACCCTCAACACCTGCAGAGGTGGAACGCATGAAGAGGATTCCTTATGCCTCGGTTGTAGGATCCATCATGTATGCGGTGAGGTGCACTAGACCTGATGTTGTGTTCGCTCAGAACTTAACAAGTCGATTTCAAGTAGATCCAGGTGAGTGTCACTGGTCTGCTGTGAAGAACATAATAAAGTATCTCAGATATACTAAAGATATGTTTCTTGTTTATGGTGGAGACCTAATAAGGTTTTAAAAGGTACCATTTTGAGGGGTCGTTTAAGTCCTTATTTGATCACTTTTGTATCCGTTATTGCTTAATATCGTTCCTTTTCACTTTTTAGGTCTCGTGAAGGCAAAATGCTGGAATGGCACTTATTTGGACAGAAAGGCGCGAATATATGAAGAAAATGGCCAAAGTCGAAATCAGACACTCACAGTCGCTGAATGTAGAAGGCGACGGCGTCAGGTTCTATTTGCGACGCCGTCGGAGAATTATTGTGACGGGTCAGAACGCAAAACTCATGTTTTCAAGAGACGGCGTCTAGTTGTGAAAGAGTAGGCCGTCGCTACTCAGACGGCCTAGATGCGATCCAGACGACGTCAGAAGCTGAAGAGGACGACGTCACGGACATAAGGTGACGCCGTCGCAAGGTTAACGTGGCCAAGACGAAACCCTAATGGCGGCGACACGACGGCGTCACTAAACATAAGGTGACGCCGTCGCAATTGTAATCTTATATATAGAATCCGAATTTTTCAGTCTTTGTGTGGAGAGTCTTTGGAGTAAAAACCTAAAACCGAACCTAAGGTGTCTTGTACAGTATTTTAGGGTTTTTAACCCTATCTTACACCAAGATAAGTCTTTGCTTCATTAATTCAATTATGTCTTTGATTATTTGTGTGTATGCTTGCATGTTCTCCATGTCCGGCTAATTTATTTGTGTGTTTGCTTAGGAAGTATGAAACTTAATTATTGAATATTGATTGGTTGTTTCTTATCTTAGTTGACTAATGATCTAGTAATGCGATAGGTCATTCGTTGTGTAATTAATGCTTGATTCATCTTTGTGAACCTTAGAGTATGATTACCTGAGTGATTGTAGGCTAAAACATCCGAAGAGTGCCTTAGAGTAGGAGTCTATAATCTCTACGTGGATTTGTAGACAAGACCCTTTGGTAAGTTCAAAGAGTTAGGGAGAAACGCATACCCTACAACTTTAGAAACACAACGCAACTAGGAATAAGACGTGACACTCAACCATCAATAGGAGATAATTAAGGAGTAATACAAACTAAGTAAACACATCTTTAAAATATCATACGAGCACACATTAATTAGACATAGACTCCCACAACCTTAGTTTAGATAATTAGATAATAGTAGAGTAATCGGTAGAAATACCAACCCCCCAAATCCAATACCCGAAATTCGTACCTTTCCATTTTCATAAAATATAAAAAGATAAAAAAAAATAATCTTCCTCAACCTTAACCTTAGCGTAGTAACTCCCTACTAGCATTCCTATTCCCCTAGAGAACGATATCAATACCCGTGGCTTACCCTAATTACTACACTACAACGATTAGGTTCACTGCCTAGGGTGTTATAAAACTTGCTCGAAGAAAAGGAAGTTTCCTTGACCCCGAACGACGCGTGTAGCGTTATCAAGTTTTTGGCGCCGCTGCCGGGGAATAGAATAGCTAGTTAGTAGTCCACCTCGTTTAGGTTTCTTTACTTGATTCCTATCAAGTAATTTTTTTTTTCTCATTTTTAGATTTCTCTTAGTCTATCCCCCTTCTTCGTAACCTTTGTTCGTAACCTCATCACTTTTCATCATGGAAGGTGATAACCCACTACCATTCATCAACATACCACCAAATGACCCGCCAAGAGCCCGTACTCTTGGTGAATACTCGAGACCAAGCCACTTAGGCTATAGGAACACCATTGAGCTTCCCGACCAAGCCCAAACTACGGCCCTGCGATCCGACACCATCCGGTTGGTGCAAAACGGATGTGCATTCCATGGACTTCGTTCCGAAGATCCAAATCAGCATCTGAGGGATTTCCTCAAAATCGTCGATTCCATCGACCTTGATGCTACTACTCGGGAGACCACGCGCCTGCGTCTCTTCCAATTCTCTCTACGGGACCAAGCCAGTAATTGGCTTGAGCGACTTCCCGCCAGCTCCATCTCAAGTTGGGATGATCTTACTTCTCGCTTCCTTGCTCAATTTTTCCCACCGGGGAGAACCACTAAGCTTAGGAATGACATCTTGATGTTCCAACAACGTCAAGGTGAATCTCTCTACGAAGCATGGACCCGATTCAAGGACTTACTTCATAAAGTCCCTCATCACGGCATTGATCTTTGGCTCCAAGTCCAAATCTTTTATGATCATGTCAACTTTCCCACTAAGCGATCCATTGACCAAGCGGCCGGTGGAAAGCTTAGTGATCTCACCGCAGAAGAATCATGGGAAATAATAGAGGACCTTGCCCTCTATGACAACGAAAGTTGGGATGACCCCCGTGAGCTGCCCAAAACCGTCAAGGCAATCTCCTTGCCTCCTCCCGACCGTAGGATGATCGAACTTGAAGATCAGGTTAAATTCCTCATGAGTTCCTACGAAAATCCTAAGTCTTCACACCATGTGAACAAAGCTTCTTCCTCATGTGAGCCGTTTTGTGATCCTCATAACACGCGCACTAGTACCCGATCCCCCGAACATGCTTCAGTTGACTACGCATCCTCACGTGTTAATGGAACAGGAGGAAGATTCCCTACAGCACCCGGACCTAGGAATTTCAATGAAACCCGAGAGGCATGGAAAGGAAAGCCTGATTTCTACTGGGGACAAACCAAAGAATTCACCTCTAATGATTTCTCATGGCCCCCACCTAACGGTCCTAACCAACAAAACATCGAAGGGATGTTGCAAAACCTAGTTACATCCCAAGAAACCCAAATAGCTAAGCTCTCGGACCGCTTTAATAATCAACAAGCCGAGATGGATAGGAAAATAGACAACCTTTTGAAAGCCATAGCTAATAGTGATAAGAAGGTTAGTGCTATCTCAACTCCCGAGCCTTCATGCATAGAGATTAAGGATCCAAGCAAGCTAAAGTATGTCCAATTCGTCAATGCCATCGCCTTAGTTGAACCTGATGAAACAAATGACGAAGAGGACTATACACTAGTGGATGAGGAAATACCCGAGGAAATAGATGAAGTAGACATTGACTATTTCAACAAATTTCCTACGGACGAAGAACTATCTCGCCACCCTCACTTAGTGCGTGACCTCCGTCACATGTATGTTAGAAAAAGTCCTCGAATTAAGTTTGGGAACCCTTGGAATTTTAACATACCATGTGTCATAGGACACCTTTTTGTGGCAAAAGCTTACATTGATCGCAAGTCCCCAATCAACATAATGACTAGCACCTACTACAATTGGATATTGAAGAAGCCTATTCCAACTAGGCAAGATCCCAATGATCCTAATGTTAGTTGCAATTTTCTTGGTAGAGTTAAGGGATTGCCCGTTTATGTAGGTAGTTTCACGTTTCCTACGGACTTCATAGTTGTGGATGATATTAGCACGGCCATAGATCCTAGTTTGTCCCATGTTATTCTAGGAAAACCTTTCATAGAAAGCACCGGGATGACCTATGACCCCTCATTAGGAGTAGTGCGGTTCAAGAATAAGACCGATGACATAGCTTACCAAATGCCGTTTAAGATTGAGAAATTTTCATCACTCTCTAATGATGAAAAGGAACTTAAACTATCGGTCTATTATAGGAATGATGAGGATAGGGAGAAAGGTGTTGATTATGTTATGGCTAAGATTTTCGGATTCTACAAGGATTGTTTGAGCCTAGGACCGGAATACAGGACCGAATGGGGAGAAGATGAACTCTTAGAGAAGCGCATTTTAGGGCACTTCTACAACATGGAATCCCCCATTAGAGGCCATGAAGAGGGCGATGGTGAGAAAACGTAGGAGCATGACTACGAGTCTAGCTACAAGACTCTTAAATAAAGAAAAGCGCTTCGTGGGAGGCAACCCATGCTTAATTGTTTGCTTGTTAGTGTCATATATCTTTTAGTAATTGTTTATCCTCATGTTTAAATTTGTAAAAATGCTTTATTTTGTTTTTAACTTCGTCTTAATTACATATAAAGGTATTTTACATAAGGGATAAGTGTAGGGAGGATTACACACGTTTTCAAAAGAAACGTAAACATGAGAATAACAATTAACTAAAAGATATATATGTTTGTTTGTTTGAGTCAAATGCTTGTATCGAGTCATAATGAATGTTTTGCAGAAATTTTTCCAGATTCTAAAGATGTAAATTTTCCAGAAATTTTTTCCAGAAAATCGCAGACCAGTTTTTGTCAGGATAACCTGACGGCATCCGGATTGCAACCTGACGGCGTCAGGAAGGAGTAAAAACATCAGATTACTTTTTCTCGTTTTCTGAGCTACTTATAAATTTTTGGAATTTTCCAGGTCTTAATTCTCTTAGAAATTCTGTAAACATTCATTCCACAAGCATTATATCCTAGTTTAAATCGAGTCTTATATATATTATTACCGCCGATTTTACGCGAAGGTTTCGTTTTTTCTTCTTCAAGTGTGCAGGTTTAGTTTGTCAAGAAGAAGTTACATAAGATTGGAAGGAGCTTTTCACGCAATAATTCTTCTTGAAAAGAATTTAACCACCACTTTACACGGATCCTACCGAGCTAATCAGGGGAGTATTAGTTTCTTTCGTTTTTAATTACCTTCTTTTATCATAACTTTGATACTTTCGGGGAACATTGGGGACAATGTTCAGTTTAAGTGTAGGGAGGGAAAATAAAACGGGAACTTTGAAACTATGCTTATCCTTGACTATTTGCTTTGTCCAATTGTGATTGTGTAATAAACCATGAGAAATGTCGGTTAGGGTAATTTTGGCACCAAATTTAAATTTTTTTTCATGACATATAGGAGTGGGCCATTAGTCTTAACAAAAGCGTCTCATGGATAGGAAGTTATATGACTAGCACAAAAAACCCTTACCACCCAAATTCCACCCAAAAATGTGAGGATCGCCCTTAGATTAGTAGGAATTAAAGCATTCATCTTTAATGCTTAGAGTGTGAACCGGTAGTATATTAGATTCTAGAACTTGTTTTGTGATGCATTCCGAGATCGCAAGTGAGGCTACACTTGTGTAGTTAGGAATAACTAAATGATAAGAGGCATTAGGATAAACCCTTGTTTGATACCTGTAATATAATTACTTCTTCCACATCGGTTGAGTAATTCCCCCACACCCTTTGCGTTGTACTCATCTTTAGTACACGATACCCCTAGTTAACCCCTCAGAGCCTATCCTTTTCGCGGTTCTCGTGATATTTCGGTTTTTCCGGAATATCAATGAAGAGCATTGTTTACACCCCACCCCCAAATATACATCCAAATCGCCTTAGCCTACCCCTTATGCACTCACTTTTAGTGCAAATATTTGTTATCACCCTAAACCCTTAGTTCAATTATCTAGTTGCTTGCATAAGTTGCTAAGTCGAGTCATATCCTTTGTATACAGTTTTGGGATGATTGGGATTCATGGGAAAAGTTAAAGTTTATGAAATGACGGGAAGGGAACGTTAAATTCAAATTCCCTTTGTTTGCGTAATAATGTTCCCCAAGTGTTTTGATCTTTTCAAATCGGGTCAATTTAGTGTTAGAGTAATAAAAACTCAAGTGTAGGGATGTCCCTGTAAATCCCTAGTATTTCGATGTTATCGTAGAGGATGGTAGAGTAAAAGTGTATGTGAAAAAAAAAAAAAAAAAAAAAATTGAAAAAAAAAATAGAAAAAGAGAAAAGAAAAAAAATAGTGATAAAAAAAAAAAAAAAAAAAAAAAAAAAACATACGGGCTACCATCCTACATCTATCCTTTAAATTTATGTTTGTTTATTTCAGTTATCTAGAGTTTAGAGTGTCGAGTCTTGGCTTAGCAACGCCATTCTTCATATGCAGTTAAAATCAAGATTTTTGACTTTCCACCACTATATAGCCTATCCCACCAAACCCTTATTTCCCTACCGTAAGCCTAACAATACAACCCTTTAAAGACCTCTTTGATAGTCTTTCCTAGGTGCTTACGCCAAAGCGATGGAGGTTTGATCTATTCTCAAGCCTATGGTAATCTATGTACTAGGACCGGTTAATGAGTGTTTATCTTCCATTTCCTATATTGTTATATTTCATTTATACACCTGAGAGAGATGTGAGTATCCAAACACCCCATGTGAGGTGCTAGTATGTAATTTCCGTGCTTGTTATGACTTTTGCGGGGCTTATATGTGTTGTGGACCGTTTTGAATTAATGCTGAATGACCCCTAACTTATAAATTAATTGGCTAAAAGCACATTTGCTTGAGGACAAGCAAATAACAAGTGTAGGAATATTTGATAAGGTTTTAAAAGGTACCATTTTGAGGGGTCGTTTAAGTCCTTATTTGATCACTTTTGTATCCGTTATTGCTTAATATCGTTCCTTTTCACTTTTTAGGTCTCGTGAAGGCAAAATGCTGGAATGGCACTTATTTGGACAGAAAGGCGCGAATATATGAAGAAAATGGCCAAAGTCGAAATCAGACACTCACAGTCGCTGAATGTAGAAGGCGACGGCGTCAGGTTCTATTTGCGACGCCGTCGGAGAATTATTGTGACGGGTCAGAACGCAAAACTCATGTTTTCAAGAGACGGCGTCTAGTTGTGAAAGAGTAGGCCGTCGCTACTCAGACGGCCTAGATGCGATCCAGACGACGTCAGAAGCTGAAGAGGACGGCGTCACGGACATAAGGTGACGCCGTCGCAAGGTTAACGTGGCCAAGACGAAACCCTAATGGCGGCGACACGACGGCGTCACTAAACATAAGGTGACGCCGTCACAATTGTAATCTTATATATAGAATCCGAATTTTTCAGTCTTTGTGTGGAGAGTCTTTGGAGTAAAAACCTAAAATCGAACCTAAGGTGTCTTGTACAGTATTTTAGGGTTTTTAACCCTATCTTACACCAAGATAAGTCTTTGCTTCATTAATTCAATTATGTCTTTGATTATTTGTGTGTATGCTTGCATGTTCTCCATGTCCGGCTAATTTATTTGTGTGTTTGCTTAGGAAGTATGAAACTTAATTATTGAATATTGATTGGTTGTTTCTTATCTTAGTTGACTAATGATCTAGTAATGCGATAGGTCATTCGTTGTGTACTTAATGCTTGATTCATCTTTGTGAACCTTAGAGTATGATTACCTGAGTGATTGTAGGCTAAAACATCCGAAGAGTGCCTTAGAGTAGGAGTCTATAATCTCTACGTGGATTTGTAGACAAGACCCTTTGGTAAGTTCAAAGAGTTAGGGAGAAACGCATACCCTACAACTTTAGAAACACAACGCAACTAGGAATAAGACGTGACACTCAACCATCAATAGGAGATAATTAAGGAGTAATACAAACTAAGTAAACACATCTTTAAACTATCATACGAGCACACATTAATTAGACATAGACTCCCACAACCTTAGTTTAGATAATTAGATAATAGTAGAGTAATCGGTAGAAATACCAACCCCCCAAATCCAATACCCGAAATTCGTACCTTTCCATTTTCATAAAATATAAAAAGATAAAAAAAATAATCTTCCTCAACCTTAACCTTAGCGTAGTAACTCCCTACTAGCATTCCTATTCCCTTAGAGAACGATATCAATACCCGTGGCTTACCCTAATTACTACATTACAACGATTAGGTTCACTGCCTAGGGTGTTATAAAACTTGCTCGAAGAAAAGGAAGTTTCCTTGACCCCGAACGACGCGTGTAGCGTTATCAAGACCCAAACAGAGAGCTCAGAGTTACCTGTTATACTGATGCTGGGTGGCAGACCGACAAGGATGACACTAAGACGTAAACCGGATACGTTTTTGTTCTAAACGGAGGCGCTGTAGTCTGGAAGAGTGCCAAGCAAAGCATCACTGCGATGTCTTCTATAGAGGCTGAATACACTGCTGCTTCAGAAGCTGCAATGGAAGCTATTTGGATAAGGAAGTTTATTGATGAGCTTGGAGTAGTCCCCACCAATAAAGAACCTATGGAAATGCTATGTGACAACACTGGAGTATTAACCATTGCCAACGAGCCTGGAGCTCAAAAAGGCGTCAAGCATTACAAAAGGAAGGTTCACTATCTCCGTGAGGTTATCGCAGATAATGAAGTAGTACTTAACAAAGTTCACACAGATGACAACTTAGCTGATCCATTTACTAAGGCGTTGCCTTTGAACAAGCATGTTTAGCATCCTAGTGGTATTGGACTTCGTTCAGTTAGTAGTCTCATGTAAATCTGTTTTAATTTTGGTATTTGGATAATGGGATATGTAAAACATTTATTATTTTGATGATTAATATACGTGGTACTTGAGTTATTCATTCATATACTAATTGTGTCCTATATTTGCATGTTTAATCCTTAAGTAATTTATTACTTTAAATTGTCCATTGTCGATCAATGATATGGGAGTATCGTTGAATTAAGGCAAATGTGAGAGATTGGTTATATTCTATGAATACTAAGGATGTGTCTGCCAAACTCACATGTTATCCACGTGCTATGGATATTGGATTTCCCCAAACCTACGAGTCATCACTTTATGGATCGGCGTATTAAGTGATATCTCGCAAATGGTCATTTTATCTGTCCTCTGACTTGAGATGCAAGCATGTCTTGCATGTGTGGATCTTTCTTCTTGACTATAGTCAAAAGCTATCCTGAACAAGGTGGTTATAAAGGCTATTCTCAGAAGTTGGTTGAAGCGCATGAATGACACGTGTAGTCAAAATAGAATTTGTTCCTCCACTTGTCTTCTGGGGTATGATACTACTGGGCCCCTCGCTGAATTAATCAGATGTTTGCATGGACGTGCCCAAAGTGTAAATCAAAATGATACTTGTTTTACGTTTGGTAATCTTGATTAATTTATAAAACGAGAAACATAATAGTTGAACAATATGGAATGACTTTGATCCATATCCATAGTTCAACAAGTATCTGAAACAAAAGGATAATTTAAAATTGTGAACCATTTACCTAGTTGTTTTATGAAATCACACTCAGGTATTTCTGGGAGCAATGCGGTGTTGCTAGACACTTAGCATTGTTAGTATACATTATTGATTCTTACGATCGCAAGTGGGAGCTGTTGGTTGTGCGCTCGTAAATCAATAGTTATACGGCCGAAAATTACGTGAGCCTATCGGGGCACACACGTATACATTTAGAGAGCGTTTATTAAATATAATTAATATGTTTAATGTATACTATTAATTATAATTAATATAATCCACGAAATATACATAACGATCGTTAGTTCGTTAGTGTAATAGTTGGCGGTCGTTAAGTCCGAAAATTGGCTTGATTTGAACATGTTAATTTTACAAGGACCAAAAGCAAAATGGGGGCCCATGGGTACCTATGGAGGCCGGCCACATGGATTAGGGCAAGAGGAGGAGTATCTTTTTCCCTAAGCTACCCTATTAGTATAAAAGGAGGCCTCTAGGTCTTCATTTATACACACCTCTCATAAGATCAAAACATTTTTTGATTTCTCTCTTGCTCTCTCTAGTACAACACCTCTAGTTTAAGGAGTTGGAATCTTTTCTTCTTTACGACTAACATTTGTGTTAAGGTCGTAGCTCGTGGGTTAAGCACTAGCATCCGAACGCTCTCGTTGGACGTGTAGTGTGTGTTTACGTTAGAGATCAACTCACTATAGTTGATTAGGGTTTCGTGGTGGTACGTGATCCATTGAAGTGTTCGTGATCAAGATCAAGACTTGGTGGTTATCTATTTTTCAATAGATTCGAGGTTGGTATTTATTATGCGTTTTATGTGTTTTAATTTATAACACTAAATATAGATCCATCCGCTGCGTACTCGTGGTATTGATGGTATAATCAATATGAATTCCCAACAAGCTTTACATCACTGAAAAGAAGCTCGGAACTTGGCCTTTTAAGAGCAAATGGGAACTCATTTCTACCGCCATATGACCCAGAGTGTGGTATGCATTACGGCATCAAAGAGGAAGAGAAGGGGAGCTTCTAACATGGCTTTATTCACGAGGTTGAAAACATCATCAATACAAGTTATATTCACGATGTTCCACCAATGCAAGACATCCTTCCATACCTTAACTGCGAGAAAGCAAGTGACAAAAATATGTTCTTCCATTTCTAGAGCATCATCACATTCGGGGAATCGAACTAAGTTCAAGTCAATGCCCATAAAATCTGAGTTCACACGCGTGGGTAATCTTTGATCAGCAATCCTCCAAGAAGAGATGCTAACCTTTCAACTTCAGCTTCTAACCTTAAGAGGCGTCTCCGGGCACAAATGAAAGTCAGCCCACTGGGAACTAGCGTGAATGAGACTAATGGAGTGAAAAAGGGGAGGGATAACTGACGTGAGGTTGAGAGGAGACTCTTCCATGCACAAAGCAAAGTTGATTTAATTTGTGTCCAATCTATAACGGCGTGGGAATGATTCGCAAAGTGGACCACCTCGCAACCAATTGTCAATCCAAAAACGAGTGGATTCCCCGTGGACGGAGCTAGGGGGTCCCGTAGGTGCCCGTGACACATATGGATTTATTCGATTTAATGTTAATTTTATAAAAAAACATCGATTTTTTTCAAATGTATCCAAAATGACCCCGTCCACTGAAATGTCTTTTTAGTCTTATTTAGTTAGCATCTTAAAATCAATTATATTACATTTATAAAAAAATTGTGCACCCGGTCATGTTTGTTCCTGACTCCGTCGGCCGGTTTTTCAAACATGGTTGAAAGATTTATAGCATGCTCAATAAATTGGACCACCTCCAAACCAATCTTCAACTTACTAATGCATTGTCATTAATATATTAGCTTCATTTTATTTGGATTATTCAAATATTCCTTGAGTAATTTGTAAATCACAAATAATTACAAGCAGTCTCATCCGAGATCAAGTTTCTTTTATAACAGTACTATTTTGGTTCATCTGCACGCACGTTATATTAACATAAGTTAAATTCTTTTGTTTATATATATTTTAATCACGTGTATACACAAGATTTTAGTATAAAAACTAATTTAATTCATGACAATATTATAAACGTTATTCCATTTAATAACCGAGGTTCATGTCTAATTTATTTACTTGCATGTAGACGTGGCTAAACGGGTGGGTCGGGCGGGCACAGGCAACGTGTTAAACGGGCATTAACCTAACGGGCATAAATGAGCACGGGTTTAAACTGACACGGGCCAAACGGGCTGATGTTATACGAATCGCTTTATAAAAGACCTAAAACGACCAAAAAAAATTCTCAAACGTAACACCTCATTTATATTTGAGTAACTAAATATAGTATATCTATAAGTTTTTCATTAAAAGCAATTTAATATTCGAGAAAAACTTGTGTCTATTATGCCCATTTAACTTTTAAATGGGCAAAAAATGCCCATTAAAAAAAAAATAAGAAGGCTAAATGTGCTAATATCTTTTAAAAAGTTGTCCATTTAGCCTATTTTTTTAACTTTGGGTACAAATTACCACCTCTACTTGCATGCCTCACTACTTCGATCACTAGTCACTACCCATGCTTCAACTTGATATTTATACCTCATATGTATACGGAGTTTTATCATAATAATAATAATAATAATAATAATAATAATAATAATAATAATAATAATAAAGTGATGTTTATAATAATAATAATCATAATAATACTCTTCTTTAAATGAAGTTTAATAATGGACATGTATTTGTTAAATTTATAAAGTTATATTAGGAAAATTTGAAATCTTACGCACTTTAATTAAGTCCATAAAAATGAATTTAATATTAGTCCTCTTTTAAACGTTTTAGATTTGATTGTAAATTTTATCAACAAATCAGAATATAACGTTATTTTAAAACATTATTCCATTTTAAAACCGGAGTTCATGTCTAATTTATTTACTTGCATACCTCACCACCCATGCATCAGCTTGATATTTATACCACGTACGTGTACGGAGTTTTAGTATTACGAGCAAATTTATAACAACAACAACAACAACAACAACAACAACAACAACAACAACAACATAATAATAATAATAATAATAATAATAATAATAATAATAATAATAATAATAATAATAATAAAGTGATGTTTTTATAATGAAGTGATGTTTTTACAAAATAAAAAATAATAATAATAATAATAATAATAATAATAATAATAATAATAATAATAATAATAATAAATAATAATAATAATAATAATAATAATAATAATAATAATAATAATAAAAGTGTACGTACGTGGGGGCTCAGTTGATTTCGAGGCTCCGCACTAATTTTTTGTAATCCTATGAGTTTTTAATAAAAGTGTGATTTATATAATAATAATAACAACAACAACAACAACAACAACAATAACAATAGTAATAATAATAACGATAACAATAACAATATTGTTCTTTTAAAAGAAGTTTAAGGGACATGTATTTGTTGAATTTATAAATGTACTACTACGAAAATTTAAAATCTTACATACTTAAGTCCATAAATTGAATTTAAGATTAATTAGTCATCCTTTAAAAGTTTTAGATTTGATTGTAAATTTTTTTAGCAAATCAGAATATAACGTTATTTTAAAACATTATTCCATTTAAAAAACGGAGTTCGGGTCTAATTTATTTTCTTGCATACCTCACAACCCATGCATCAGCTTGATATTTATACCCCATACCTATAAAGAGTTTTAGTATTACGATCAAATTAATAATAACAATAACAAATAACAATAATAATGCTAATAAGGAATGGTGTGATATAGGTCTTCTTTTCAAAACAATATCCAACAGGAGTCTTTATTAAGCTAAGTTGTCAAGAAGTTTGGTGGTTGCTGATATGGTTGGTAATGGAGAATGGAGATGGCCAAGTGATTGGATTCAAAGTTATCCTGATGTGGCAAATTTTCCTGTTCTAAGGCTACGATCGTATGGAAGAATAATGCTAATGAGGAATGTAAGTTTAGCATTAAAGAGATTTATAAAGACATGAGAAGTATGTTAAGTGAAGTAAAGTGGTCCAGAGTTATATGGTTTTCTCAATGCATTTCAAAACACTCCTTTATTTTTTGGATGACAGTACAAAGTAAGCTGGTGACTCATGACAGAATGGTAAAATTGGAAACTTATGATATGTTAGTTTGTACCTTATGTAAAATGATGTTGAATCACATGAACACCTCTTCTTCAAATGCCCATTCTCTAGTGCTTTTTGGAAAGAAATGAAGCTAAATATGAGGGTTCATGTCAATGCAAATGACTGGCGCAATATAATCAGTGAATTCGTTAAGAAACCATGTGGTAGTAGTATTTGGAGTATGATACGAACCGAGACGATAATGAGATAAAAGAACAATAAAGGTAGAGTAATCGACGTTCGAGAGGTCGAATAAGCTCTCCCAATTGACATGAAATCAATAAACCATAATATTATTCAGCATATTAGTTATACAACCCTAATGAACTTTAAATACCAGTAAATCCTAGACTTTCCATAATACTATATCTTGTTTAGCAAGATAATACGATATAAGAAAGGTAAATAAACTAATTAATTAAGGGCTAATAACCTTTTAAAGCATTATACTTGTCAAGAATGGTATTTCTGCGTAGCGAAGTAAAAAAATAACTTTTTTAGACATTAAAGTTGACATTTTTGTCTTTCTTTAAGTATTATGACCATTTTACCTTTCGAAAAATATTTAAGAAAAAAAGAAATTCGAAAAAAATTTCAGAAATTTCAAAAAAAGTAAGTATTTCGGAAAAAAAATTAAAAAAAAAATGGAAAAAAAAGTATTTCAAAAAAAATTTAGAAAGGGTAAAATGGTCATAATATGGTAATAATACTTAAAGAAAGACAAAAATGTCAACTTTAATGTCTAAAAGAGTTATTTTTTTTATTTCGCTACGCAGAACTGCCATTCTTGACAAGTATAGTGCTTTAAAAGGTTATTAACCCATTAATTAATTAATATTAATAATGAACTGCAGGATCGTATCAATACTCTTGCCCTAAAAAACACCTTGTCCTCAAGGTGTTGCTTTAAAAAAATTTCTTAGTAATTCCAGGATCCCATGTTCTTCGTTGTATCCATTTTGGGTGTTTCAAGTGCATGTAGTAGTTCTGCAATATCTTCTTGAATTTGCTTGTGCAGACTTGTAGTTGTTCATGCGAACCATATCTTTCAAATTCATTACCAAACAAAGTACCTAGTTTTTTAGGTTTTCTGGTTCGTACACATGAAACCACAAACTTATTCCAAAACAACCTTGCCTTTACCTTCCTGTTAGGACTCCATTGGTTTAGTTGAACCCCCAATAAATAGACATGCCCCTCCTCATTAACCTCTACCTTTATTGCTGCCTTTATCGATCCTTGAAACTTCTCAGACCACAATGAGAAATCTTGAAGCGCGTGTCTAAAAGATTCCTCCAGTTTAGATTGGTGCAACAACAAAGTGGATTGTAACCGTTTCACCATCTTTGTGACCTCAACTAACCCTTCTTCAAAGCTCTTTGTTTCCATTCCTTCTTATGAACAGTAATCTCGACCAAGAACAACGACTTCTGAGATAAATAGTAAATCCAACGTGAACAGTATTTTCCGACAATGAAATTTTTTTTTTTTTTTTTTTTTTTTTTTTTTTTTTTTTTTTTTTTGTAAATACCAGAATCGACGGCTCTGATACCAATTGTTACGAACCGAGACGATAATGAGATAAAAGAACAATAAAGATAGAGTAATCGACGTCGAGAGGTCGAATAAGCTTTCCCAATTGACATGAAATCAATAAACCATAATATTATTCAGCATAATAGTTTTACAGCCCTAATGATCTTTAAATACAAGTAAATCCTAGACTTGCCATAATACTATATCTTGTTTAGCAAGATAATACGATAAAAGGAAAGTAAATAAACTAATTAATTAATTAATATTAATAATGAACTGCAGGATCGTATCAGAGTACCGTTAGAAGATTGAGTTTGGCATAACAGTGTATTTTATATTGAGGGAAGGAATGATAAAATTTTAGAGATAAAAAATGAAATAGGAAGCTATTATGGAAAGAACGTGTGAGACTCTGAAGATGAAACTAATGAGTTTGAAGGTTAAGGCTACTTTTTCAACTGCTAATCAAGTCTCTAAGTAGTTGAATATAGACTTTAATGCCCAAAAAGAGGTAATAACTTGCCAATAAAGTTATTAAGTCATTTGATGACGTATAAGGATATAAATAAAGGATAAGGGGTGTTTGGAAGATGGTATAAAAGGAGATGGCTAGTATCTAGGTGATGAACTCTTTAGCCAGTGAGCTCTCTTTCATTGTATTGATGTGAGGATGTAGCTGTATTCTACTTTGAAAAGTATTCTTATTAGTTAAGTGCTTGAAGTGTCCATAAGGTAGTTTCTTGTTGGTACGGGGAATAGTCTGAGTATGGATGTTTGGCATAATCCTTTTTTGAGATATTCCAAGTTGTCTGTATTTGAATAAACTACTCACGGGGCTAAGAATAGCGAGTTATGAAAGATGGGACTACTTGGTCCTAGCCATGTGTATGTTTATTGGAAGGTTATGCTGAGGAGTCAACTTATGATGATGTACTTTTGCTGCTTGTTTGTGAGGATGGTGTTACATATGAGTAGTTTGAGATTTAGACAGTAAAGAGGGACATGTAGTCATAAGTGGTAAGTTTTCATGGGATACTCTTTACTGTGAGTGATGCCATATTAATTTTCAGTTTGATTATTGGCTTGTGAGAGATGGAACTGCAAGTTCGATAGTCATATGTGTTATTAAGTCTAGAAATGTAGTTCACTATTTTAGAGTCCTATTGAAAACCGAAGTTTTACTCTGTTCTTGATGAAACCTTCATGTAATGACCTCAATGAATAATCAGTGTGAGGATGGTGGCTGCGCTGGTCTTCATCGGGTGGGTGGTTGTTACATTGAATGGAAATCTAGTCGAGTTCAGTGGTTTCTCCATGGCAGAGGCGAACCCATGTTATGTGAGGGTGGTTCTGGGGAACCACCTTAGAAGTCGAAGTCATAGAGAGGTGATACATGAGTTTTTTTAAGGACCCACCTTTGAAAGAATGCTAGGAACCACTTTAGGATGATTTTGAAGTAGAATGAGATAAAAATAATAATAATAATAATAATAAAAAAGTAAGAATAACGAAACATGTCATTGTGCTTTGGTGGTGTGTGATGAAGAAATGATAGAATGTTGATAACACGAAGAAGAGAAGATAGAAGAAGTAGTTGGAGAAGATGAGGTGAAGAAAGAGAACAAATCTTTGTTAAAAAAAACACACACACACCACCGTTGAGTTGCATTTCTCATATGTTTAAATTTTCTTCCCTTTTATCTTATCGTAATTTTTAGGTACATAATTGCATTACAAGATACTGTAGTTAAAACTAATTTGAGTAAATCTAATATTTGATATTATATAGTTTATTTTTTTACATAAAGATCAATAACTTTTGTTTAGTGAAAATAAATGTTGTTTAAAACAAATATACACTTCTTCGCAAATGATAAAAGAAAATAAGCAAATAGTTGTAGACCTGACCCGTTGATCGTAGAACTATTTTTTTTTTTTTTTTTTTTTTCGTTTTCGTTTAACTAAGTTAAGGCCACCTTGCCCATCCGGCTAGGTCCGCCACTGTTCCATGGAAGTTTATGTTTTAGCTTTCTAGTTAGCATAAAGTGTGTAAAAGGTGAATTAGTTGCATTTTGTTAGCATATTCTGTTTCCGGGATGTATTGCTACTTTGAGAGGGACATGCCCATCATCTCAATTGTATACTTTTGTAAGTTGCTTATTGTTGATATTAATATATATCTCACCTTTCATAAAAACAAATCATAAAAAATTTACTTGAAAATTTTCCGCCTCAACGTTGAATTATCATATGCTCGTTTATAACACTAGACGAGTACCCGCGCCTAGCGGCAGCGGTTTCTAGTTTCGACAAAATTTTAGTGGTGATTAAGTTTGTTTCAAGAATCAGTATTTTAAGCGTTAAGGAATCCAGTTTGAATGATTATATTTAAATCCCGCCTTTGAAGATTGAAGAAATCAGTCATACTTTCCAAAGTTATCAAGTTTGACATGTTATGAGACATTCACGAATGGGTTGAGCAACATTTTAAATCAATGTATACTTTCCAAAGATACAACATCGCATTTAAGTGAGATTAAAGCATAGTTACAACATAGCATTCAATGATATAAGATTTCACATGTTTCACTTTTCCACTTTTCACTTTTTCAATTATTGACTATTTGACCATTTTCTTTTTTTATGTAGTATAGATTATTCACCTTAATATCATTTATAAATTCTTTCATTTTACCAACTAGGCCGTAAGATTCAGGTTACAGTTACAACACATCATATAATACTACATGCCATAGACTAGGCATCGCTAGGTTTAATCTTCTTTACGGAGAATGTATTGCTTGTTCAAAAAGAAAAAAGCACGTACGCCATCACTAACAACTAGTAAATGATTGGTTACAATGCAACATGCCAAGTTGTTTGCAAAAAGCATGTTATTAATAAAATTAAATGTTTACGAGAATATGAAAGTTGTTATCTATGAAAAATAAATATTTTTAATTGCATTCCCATCCTTTTTTCTTCATTTAAATAGCATGCATCTGAGCACTCAAAATCATTATCACTTCTCAATTTGCATTTGAGCTAACATGGCTTGTTACTTTAGCCTATTATATCATACCATGATTGTTGCAGTGTTGATGCAGTTTCATATCTTTGTTGTTGTTAGCCAGCCACAAGTGCCTTGTTTCTATATATTTGGAGACTCGTTGGTTGATAATGGAAATAACAACGGACTCGTGACAATGGCAAAAGCCAACTACCCACCTTACGGAATCGATTTTCCACAAGGAGTAACTGGAAGATTCACCAATGGTCGAACCACCGCTGACATTATTGGTATCTCTTTTTCTTAACACAGAAAATCTATATCTATATTAACTGATAAATGAATCCTTTTATTTAAGAAATGACTCGAAGTCCATATTATTCCTACTATTACTAAATATTTTATGCTCCTCAATAAATTAGTTGTTGGTTCAAGTCCTGTCACGGACAAGTGTGTTAGTTTTCCATTCTAGCTAAAAGAATGGATAAACAATGTTGATGCTAAACAATTTTATTAATTGCACGATTTCGATCAGGTCAAGAACTAGGGTTTTCCGAGTTTATTCCATCATACACAACTGCAACAAACGAAGACATTAGCACTGGCGTAAACTATGGTAGTGGTGGTGCTGGTATCAGGGACGAATCTGGAAGTAACCTGGTAATCCCCAACTGAGATTATTAATTAAAACACATCGTTTTTCTTTCCAAATATCAATAACATAATTAATATGCAATGTATTATTTTACTTCATCGTTCTCTATTGTGTTAGACTAATTTTCATGATTTAACACTATCTCAGGGTGGTCGGATCAGCTTGAATATGCAGCTAAAAAATCATGCAGCAATAATTTCACGTCTTTTGCTCTTGCAACGAAACAGCACATTTACAAATGAATACGTTAAAAAATGCATCTATTTAGTGAATATGGGATCAAACGACTACATTAACAACTACTTGATGCCCGAAAAATTTCCCACCAGCCGCATATATACCCCCGATCAATATGCAGCAGTCCTTGCGAAACAATTCTCTCAACAACTTATGGTAAACATCATGATTATCTTCTCTTTTTAGTATGATGTGATAGAAACGATCTGTGCCACACTTCTAGGTCTAATTTTTTGTTTATTTATGTGTGATCTTTAATATATTATGTCTTGTGAATAAGGGCTTAGGTTACTTACAATCATATATTTGTATTTAATCATATGACAGACGTTATATAAATTGGGAGCTAGGAAAGTTGCTGTGAATGGAGTGGGTCTCATAGGTTGCGCCCCAGCTGAGATAGCAAGGTTTGGCACAAACGGAACATGTGTAGAGTCAATCAATAATGCGGTTAAGCTATTTAACGACAGGCTTAAGCCTCTTATTGATAACATCAACAATAATTTCTCTGATGCAAGATTTACTTTCATCAACGTTACAAGCATTTCAACACCTCAAGGAGGTAAATAAGTGCACCAGTTTCTAATATACGGTTTTTCATGCTGATTGCAAATTGTTTATTTTCTAACATACATTTTTATCAAGCAACTATATTAATTAATTTACAAAATGGTTTCCGTGCTGTTCAGAGGTAGCTTTGCCGAATGTTCCCTGTTGTCAATTGAGGTCAGATGGACAATGTATTCCAAACTCAATACCTTGTGCTAATCGGGGTTTGTTTATTTGGTACGATGGTTTTCATCCTACTGAAGTTGCTAACACAGTCTTTGCAACAAGATCATATACTGCACAGTCTCCCACTGATGCATCTCCTTACGATATTAGTCAGTTGGCTGCACTTTGATTAATGTTTTACGATATTGTATTATTCTTATTGTTTTGTGAGTGTATGTACTCTATGTGTAAAACTCATAATACACTAATGAAATAAAAAGAACTAAATTGGTTTTCCAACTTGTTGATCTTTAGTTTGTGTTTTTCGTTCTTTGTGTTTGTCAATGTGTGTCATGCAATATTTGGAATCAAAATCATTATCTCTGGTATTTTTAATTGATCAATGATGTACAAATCACCATAGCACATCATTGTGTAAAAAACTTTTTGTAAAAGGTATGTGATTAGCATTTCGCTAACTAATATTGCTACTAACTTTTTCAATAGTTCTGGTACAAATTGGTTGCACGAGGTGTTTAATTAAAAACGGGAAATCAATTGAATCATCCCGATCGATTATTGCATCCTGTTGAATAATATGGAGGATCAGTTTTGTCAAGTTTGAAAGTCTAAAGAAGTTAAAGCTTAAAAGGATAAAAGCATAAGTATGAGGGCCAAAGTGAAATATTGCTGAGTATATAATCTCACATTATTGCTAGGGTTTCTCATTCAGTCTCATTATCTCTGTATTTGTTTCTCTCACAAAGTTTCACATAGTCTTCATCTTCCTTCTTTGATATCTGTCTTGATATCATTGTTGATATCGTATTGTTCTTTGTATCAAGATCAATCTCTTTTGATCTTGTTTAGTCTGAGTGTTGAGTGATATTTGTAGTAAGGTTGCTGGTGTCTACCTAGTAGAGATCAGTCTTGTTTCTTTGTATCTTTATTGGTAAGCATCCAGTTGGGGACTTATCTTCTTAACTTTGTTATAATAAAATACACCAAGGGGTGGTTGGCTGGGTGTACTTGTGAATTGTTGTGTTCTCTTGATCATTTTTACATGGTATCAGAGAGCACGGTTCTGATCTGGTGGTTTTGAGATTCTAGGGTTTCTAGGGTTTCGAAGTTTTTTTGGGGATTCTTGCAATTGGTGGTTGAATTGGTTAATTGAGGTTATTTACTTAACGGTCGTGGTTGATTTGTTCTGTTTGGGATTGAATATGGTGATTGGGTGGTTAGGGTTTTTTGAAACCCTAATTTGGTATTTTGGGGGTTTTCATCCCTGGTGGTTTCTTGTTGTTTCTTGGGCCTGTTCTTGATACAATCTTACTAGACTCATTGAATCTGGTGGGTTTTGTATCTATTTCCGCTGATATATCTCTGTAAGTACTTCTTTCTCTTAAGATAACACAAATTTGGTTTAGAAGGTGCAAACGGGACAGTTAACATCTTGATCTGCCAACCTAGATTGGTACGAATACCTGCTCTGGCTGTCCCCAGTCTTCTGGCTGGTTTGTGGTTATTCTTGGGTGTGAGTTGTAGATTTTATAAGTTGTTATTTTTGTTCTTTAGTTTCTTGTTGTGTCTAAGTCGAAGGAGGATAGGATTTGGGCAGTCTTAGAAGTTGGTTGAGTTGTTTTGTTCTGGTTATTTGTTAGTATTGCTGTTATTGCTTGTTGTTATTATTTATGTTTTGTCTTGCTGTTTGTTCTTGTTGATTGGTTATTATGGCTATTGAAGATGAGCCTAGTGGTAGTAATACTCAAGTGTTAATTAGAAATCTAGATGCTGGTAATCCTCTTCATATTCAAACTAATGATAATAGTGGAACTGCTCTTATTCCATTTAAACTGCTTGGAACTGAGAATTATAGAATTTGGTTTGGTGCTATGAAATTGGCTTTGCAAGCTAGGAATAAGTATAGCTTTGTTGATGGTACTTGTCTTAAGGAATCATTTGTTACTAGTAATGTCTTGTCTGCTCAATGGGATAGGTGCAATGCTATTGTCTTAACTTGGATTATGAATTTTGTGTCTCATGATGTTTATATGGGATTGGTTTATTCTCAAAATGCTGCTTCTGTTTGGCAAGAATTGAAAGAAACATATGATAAGGTTGATGGGTCTGTCATATACAATTTGTTGCAAAAGATTAACTCTGTGAAACAAGGTAGTAGTTCTGTTGCTGATTACTATCATAGGCTAAATTCTTTATGGAGAGAATTTGATTCTCTAACTAAGTTGCCTAAATGTGTGTGTGAACATAAATGTGCTTGTGAGGCTAGTACTGAGTTAGTTTTGCATCAGCAGTTGATGAAACTGATGCAATTTCTTATGGGTTTTGATGATTGCTATCAACCTGTTAGAACTGCTTTATTAACCAGAGATCCTTTACCTGAGGTTAAAGATGCTTATGCTATTGTGTCTAGGGAGGAGTCTCACAGGGGGATTCCTGAGTCCTTTAGTGTTTCTGAGTCTAAACTTAATGCATCTTCTTTTGCTGCTAAATCATTTAATAACACTAGAAGAATGTATAATAACAGTAACAACACTAGAGGAACTAATTCCAATACTAATACTGCTAATAGAGGTCCTAATCCTAATCTGAATTGTAAAAACTGTGGTAAGATTGGACATAATATTGAAAGATGCTATGAACTCATTGGTTTTCCACTTGGTTTTGTTAAGAGTAATAATCCAGTTAAACAAAATGGTTTTAGACAAGGTTATAATGCTAATGCTGATAATAAGATGTCTGAAAAATCTTCTACTACTTCATCTGCAAATACTTCTTCTGGTTTTACTTCTGAGCAGATGAAGAAACTCTTGTCTTTGATCAATGATAGTTCTTCAGGAAGCATACATGCCAATATGGCAGGTAGGGCTTCATTTTTTAATGGAAATGTTTGGTTTAATATTAAATTTTCTAAATATTTCTTTGGGAATTCTAGTCTTTCTGTTAAAACTATATCTTTGGGTTGGATTATAGACTCAGGTGCTAATCACCACTTGACTGTTTCTACTGTTGGTATGTTTAATATTGTGGACATTTCTAGTCTTAAGATTACTGTTGGATATCCCAATGGTACTCTTGCCACTATAAGTCATGTTGGAAATTTAAAATTAACCAATAATGTGACTCTTTATGATGTTTTAGTGGTTCCTGGTTACTGTGTGAGTCTTTTGTCTGTTAACAAACTGATTAGAGACAGTAAAATGTTTGTTGGTTTTGATGAAGATACTTGTTATATTCAGGATTTGAAAAGGGAGAAAGTTCTGGGGATTATACTTGTTTGATATGCAGTCTGATAATACTTTGGGTGAGTGTAATATGATCATGTCTTATAATGTTTCTAAGCTTGTTTGGCATAATAGACTGGGCCATCCTGCTGATCCAGTCTTATCTGTTCTTCAGAAGGATCTTGGTATATCCAAGAATTCTTCTATTTCTGTTTGTGAAATCTGTCATAGGGCAAAGCAAACTAGGGAACCTTTCCCTTTGTCTGATCATAAGTCTAAGAATCTTGGTGAACTTGTTCATCTTGGCTTATGGGGCCCTTATAGAGTAATAAGTAGAGAAGGATATAAGTATTTTCTCACTATTGTTGATGATTATTCTAGAGCTGTGTGGGCTTACTTGATTAAAACTAAAGATGAGGTGTTTGATGTATTCTGTTCTTTTATACACTTAATTTCTAATCAATTTGATGTTAAAATCAAAACTGTTAGATCTGATAATGGTACTGAATTTGTAAACAAGAAAATGAGTGGAATGTTTTCTGATCTTGGTATAATACATCAAACATCTTGTCCTCATACACCTCAGCAAAATGGGATTGCTGAGAGGAAACATAGACACCTGCTCAATGTAGCTAGGAGTCTTATGTTTCAAGGGGGGGTTCCTTTGTGTTTTTGGTCTGATTGTGTTCTAACTGCTGTATATCTTATAAACAGGCTGCCATCTTCTGTTCTAAATGGTAAATGTCCCTATGAGTTGTTGTATAAAACTAAAACTAATCTTTCCCATTTGAGGTCTTTTGGTTGTCTTTGTTTTGCTACTATTTTGAATAATCATGATAAGTTGTCTTATAGGTCTGAAAAATGTGTTCTCATTGGTTTTTCATCTACTAAGAAAGCTTATAAACTTTTGAGTTTAGATACAAGGAATGTGTTTTTTGCAAGAGATGTGAAGTTTTATGAAAATGTTTTTCCTTTAAAAATGAAAACCTGTGATTCAACTGATACAAATAGTGTAAATGAGGTTGAACACTTGAAGTTTTTTGATAGTCCAAAGTCTCAAAGTCCCAATGATGAAGGGGAAGATGCACCAGTTGAGGATGGTAGTATGCCATCTTCACATGATGCTAGTGATAATGAAATAGATACTACTTATATGCATCATGAAGATTGGCATTCTGCAACCCATTTTGGTGACCAACACTGGTCTGAGGGCAATACAAATCTTGAAAATACTGGTTTAGTTTTTACTGAGTCTGAAAGTGTAAATGAAGATGTGCAGACACCTGTATTAAGAAGGTCTAGTAGAGAGTCTAAAACTCCTATTAGGTTTAATGACTATGTGATGCACTCAAAACTTAGATATGGAATTGAAAAGTATGTGAGCTATGCTAATTTGAGTAGGACCAATATGTGTTTTGCTTCTACATTAAATAAATCTGTTGAGCCTAAAAGTTATGAAGAAGCAGTTAAAAGTACTTATTGGTCTGAAGCTATGAACAATGAAATTGAAGCTTTAAATAGAAATAATACCTGGACTGAATGTAAGTTACCTGTTGGTAGACATGCTATTGGGTATAAATGGATATGAAAAATCAAATATAAGTCTATAGGGGAAGTTGATAGATGTAAAGCCAGATTAGTAGCTAAAGGTTATAATCAAAGAGAAGGCTTTGATTATGATGAAACCTTTAGTCCTGTTGTGAAAATGGTTACTGTCAGATGTCTGATAAGTATTGCTGTTAGTAGAAATTGGCCTTTATATCAGTTAGATGTTAATCATGCTTTTTTATATGGTGATCTTGATGAAGATGTTTATATGCAATTACCTAAAGGTTTTAATGATGGAGATGATTCTAAAGTGTGCAAACTTAATAAGTCTTTATATGGGCTTAAGCAAGCTCCTAGGCAATGGAATGCTAAGCTTACTAATGCACTGGTAGAACATGGTTTTGAACAGAGTAAATTGGATTATTCTTTGTTTGTGAAACAAAAAGGGTCTGTGTTTGTTGCTTTGCTTGTATATGTTGATGATATAGTTATAACTGGTAATGATGAGAAAGAAATCAATAACTTCAAAAAGTTTTTGAGTTCTAAATTTATGATTAAAGATTTGGGAGAATTGAAATACTTTCTTGGAATAGAAGTGTTAAAAAATTATAAGGGTATTTGCATGACACAGAGAAAGTATTGTTTGGAGTTGTTATATGAATATGGGTTACTTGCAGCTAAGCCTGTTGATACTCCCTTACCTGAAAACTCTATTTTAAGTTGTGTTGAAACAGATACGGATAAAGTGTTGAACAATGTTAATAACTATCAGAAGTCGGTTGGTAAATTGATATACTTAACTAATACCAGGCCTGATATTAGTTATGCTGTTTACTGTTTGAGTCAACATATGCACAAACCTTTACAATCTCATCTAAAAGCTGCTTTAAGGGTTTTGAAGTATTTGAAAGGGTCTCCAGGTTCAGGTTTACAGTTTGATAAGGAATCTAGTCTTAAGCTTAAAGCTTATGTTGATTCTGATTGGGCTAAATGTCCTCTAACTAGAAAATCTGTAACTGGTTTATGTGTATTCTTGGGAAATTCTCTTATATCTTGGAAAAGTAAAAAACACGCTACTTTGTCTAGGAGTTCAGCTGAGGCTGAATATAAAAGCATGGCTTCTACTACCTGTGAAGTGATATGGTTAAGTAACTTGTTGCATAGTTTTGGTCTTAAAGGGTTGTTGCCTGTGGAGATATTATGTGATAATAGTGCTACAATTCAGATTGCAGCCAATCCAGTTTTTCATGGAAGAACTAAACATTTTGAGTTGGATGTACATCTGGTTAGAGAAAAAGTTTCTGCTGGTGTAATAAAAACAATTAAGATTCACACAGATGTTCAGGTGGCAGACATTTTTACTAAATGTCTTGGTCAAAGACAGCATACTTTATTTTGCAAAAATCTTGGTATGTTGGATTTGTTTGCAGGTAGTAATAACTGTGAAAAAAGTTGCAGTCAAGATGTAGATGGATGCAGTGTTCAAGGTGAAGACTTGTCAACTTGAGGAGGGGTGTTGAATAATATGGAGGATCAGTTTTGTCAAGTTTGAAAGTCTAAAGAAGTTAAAGCTTAAAAGGATAAAAGCAGAAGTATGAGGGCCAAAGTGAAATATTGCTGATTATATAATCTCGCATTATTGCTAGGGTTTCTCATTCAGTCTCATTATCTCTGTATTTGTTTCTCTCACAAAGTTTCACATAGTCTTCATCTTCCTTCTTTGATATCTGTCTTGATATCGTTGTTGATATCGTATTGTTCTTTGTATCAAGATCAATCTCTTTTGATCTTGTTTAGTCTGAGTGTTGAGTGATATTTGTAGTAAGAATAAATTTATTGAGTAACATAGTAAATCTTTTACACATATACAATAAAAGAACACTACTACATAAAACGTTTTTTGCATTGGTACGCCTATTTGATACGGTTTGAGAAGAAACCGTACCAAAATCTAAAAAATAAAAGCATTTGACACGGTTGTTAACAAATGGTATAAAAGAAATTATCTAGTACGGTTTATTAACAAACCGTATCAAATAAGTAATTTTTGACAAAATGGGTAATGTATCTCACTTTTCCAATAGTTAACTCAGTCGGAGTCTAACCATGCCTGGGAATCGAAAAATGTCTCCTCTTTACTACCTGCAACATGAAATGAAATATGTCAAAAACTCATTGTCTTTCAAACTTAGCAGTTAACAGACTAAATTTATAAATGCATTAAGTGGGGAATCCTGGAAAAAAACTTTCATCAAGGCACCATTATCAATGGTTTACATACAAAAAAGTAAATGTTGGATGTTGTATACAATGCCAAAGATATGAGAGTTTGATTGTTCCTGTTTGGAGCATCCTAAATACTTATATATTGCAATAAGTTGAAATGTGTTTGTGGTTGCTTTTTTAATATCATTTATATTGTTCACACACTGATATGTAGTTGCAATAAGAAGAGTTTAAGACAATTTGAGTAAACTTTAGGACAAAAGTGCGAGGCATACCTGTTCAATATTGGTATAAAACTATAAACCAATTCCCCTGGAATTTCGGACACATCATGGGCCAACTATTGACGAGCTCTTTTACGTGTATCGTACAATTTGTCCCTCAGATCATCAAGAATAACACGGTATGGTTCAGCAGGAGGAACCGGTTTCCAGAAGAACTCTGGAGAAAGAATGAACATTAAGCAACTTTAATAGGGACAAAATCATATCATACATGGGCATATTAGAGGTCGCAAAATGAGAAATTTGGGTGACTAAATCAGTTAAAACAAAAACAAAGATTTAAGAAAACAAAATTGTATTCAGATTTCAAAACAATTTGACCATACTTAGATTAAACTTATAATAACACAAAATCTCAATCAAGTTCAAACCTTTAAACCATAAACTCAACATAACGATAGTAGGTCTCTTAATTTACTTCAATATGATGATGATACTATTCCTTTGGTTTATCAAAAAGTTACTTATAATATACCTGTTGTGATTTGGTAACGGATATGAATTGTTGGTGGTGATTTCCCAGAACAGGGTTAAAATAATCAATAGCAAATCAAATACCAATATAGGTTACCGTATATCACTTGGAATCGTGTTATCACTTTCCAAAGTAAACTATTCGACACTAATTCCTGGGTATCACGAAAATCTACTTGGGATAAGACCAAATGTATGTTATTGAATTAGGCACAAATCAATAACCCTTTTGCTTTCAAGTGTTTTCGTTTTTCTGTCTCTTTGTGTATGTATCATGCATGATCAGATTTCCTATTTATAGAAAATTACTCTTAACTAGTCAAATGGAATTATGAGGATTAATCGGCCCATTAATCGCCTCATAATTATCCCTATTATAGCTAATAGTGGTTACATGACCAATTAAACGTGGTCATTATGCAGTTGTAACTGTCACTTGAATAGGTCAAAGCCTGTTACAAGTTGATTCCAGTACTAGCAGTAGAAACTTGTCTACCAGTACTACTTAGCACTACCAGCAGAAACTTTCCTACCAGTACTAACTTAGCACTACCAGTACTAACTTAGCACTACCAGTAGAAACTTGCCTACCAGTACTAACTTAGCACTACCAGTACTAACTTCTGAATCTCTCCACTATAGAGTCAGGATGTTCAGGGACCTTATGGGTGTACACTCCGTACCTCCTGACCCATTACCAGGTGTGAACTAATCCCACAAGTGCACTAAATTTTCCAAAAATCCTCCCCAAATTTAGTTCACTTCCTTTGCATGAATATCAAACATCAAACAAAACATGTGCATAAACGAAAATATCCTGAGGATTGAATTTACAACTTAGTATATTACACGTTCAAATATTCGAGAATCAGGGTGTTCTAAGAATTGAACCCTTCAACCCATTAAAATACTTGAAGATAAAATACACACAAGTTTTTAAACACTTAAAAGCTCCTTACACTATACAAGCCATGTGTCCATATCCAAATTCATAAATGTTGCAAGAGCCAAAAGTCCAAAGCTCCCTGAAGCGGAAAAACTTTAACATTCACATAGGTGGTTCCTCTTTATTCATGCTCATGCCAAGCACTTTTTCAAAGAATTTAACCATTAAGAAGTAAATACTTCATCCTCCTTTTCAGCAGGTTCTGAGCACAACCTTGGGATGTATCTAAAACATGTGCTCCAGTCCACTGAATGTTCAGCTTTTCACATTGAACTCAGCTCCCAAGTTTCCTCAGGAGGGAGTTGGGTGTCTTAGTATTCAGTGACTAAGTTGGACTTAAACCTATCCCTTTAGCAGACTTTAAAACCAAGTCTCTAGCCAAACCATTCGTCAACTGATCAGCTAAATTTTGTTGAGATCTAATAAACTCTATAGATACCACCCCTTTCATGATAAGCTCACGAATCATGCTATGTCTGACACCTAAGTGTCTAGACTTCCCATTGTACATCTGGCTATAAGCCTTTGCCAATGTAGCTGCACTATCACAACGGATATAAATAAGTGCTATAGGTTTAGGCCACAATGGAATATCAAGAAGCAAGTTTTTTAACCATTCAGCTTCTTTACCAGCAGCTACTAAGGCTACAAATTTAGATTCCATTGTTGAACTGGTGATGCAGGTTTGCTTCTTGGATGCCCAAGAAATTGCACCTCCACCAAGTATGAATACCCAGCCACTGGTAGACGAATTTTCTTCAGTGTTACTAATCCAACTTGCATCAGTGTATCCTTCCAACACTGAAGGATAACCAGTATATGAAAGACTATAATCAATAGTTCTCTTCAGATACTTCAGTACCCTCTAGACTGCTTGCCGGTGATGAGCACTAGGATTACTAGTATACCTACTCTTTTTACCCACTGCAAATGCAATATCAGGTCTTGTACAAGTCATGGCATACATTAGGCAACCAATTACCCTAAAATACTTAAGTTGAGATACAGCCTTGCCATTATTAGGCATCAGCTTCTCACAAGTATCCATAGGTGTACTCACTGGAGTACAATCAAAGTAATTGAATTTCCTCAACACCTTCTCAATATAATGAGACTGAGAGATAGAAATTATTTTACTTTCATGTTTAATCCTTATACGAAGGATAACATCAGCCTCCCCCATGTCCTTCATGGAGAACCTTGATGACAAAAATTCCTTTGTCAGGTCAACCTGATTTTGGTTAGTGCCAAAGATCAACATGTCATCAACATATAGGCTAATGATGACTCCTTTACCAGTTTCATCAAATTTGCTATATACACATTTGTCAGACTGGTTAAGTAAATAACCATTAGACAAAACCACTTCATCAAATTTTTGATGCCATTGCTTAGGTGCCTGTTTCAGTCCATATAGAGACTTAATCAGTTTACACACCTTGTTTTCATTGCCAGGCATGATGAAGCCCTGAGGTTGGTTCATATAAACCTCCTCATCCAATTCACCATTCAAGAAAGATGTTTTCACATCCATCTGATGAATAATCAGATTGTGAATTGATGCCAAAGCAATCAACAGTCTTATGGTACTGATACGAGCCACATGGGCATAAGTATCAAAATAGTCTATTCCTGACTTTTGTTTAAAGCTTTGAATGACTAGTCTAGCTTTGAACTATTCAATAGTTCCATCTACCTTCATTTTCTTTTTGAAAATCCATTTGCAACTCAAAGGTTTGCAACCAGGTGGTAGATCAACCAACACCCAAGTGTTGTTGCCCATGATGGAATCCATCTCATCATTGATTGCTTCTTTCCAGAAAGCAATATCCTGGGACTTCATTGCTTCTTCAAATGTCTTATGATCATCCTCAACAATGAAGCAATAGGAGTATTGGTCAGAGACCTCATTCCTAGTTCCTTCAGTTAAATATAATTGAAACTCAGGTCCAAATGACTTTGGATTCCTGACCCTTTTGCTCTTTCTAAGCTTAGGTTCAGGTTGTTAAACCACAACCTCATCAGGGACCTCTGATGGTACTTCATCAGAGACCTCTTATATACCAATGTCATAAGTTACATTAGGAATCCTTTGACTTGGTCTAGGGACTAATGAGAATTGTTGGTGGTGATTTCCCAGAACAGGGTTAAGAAAGATAATCAATAGCAAATCAAATACCAATACAGGTTACCGGATATCACTTGGAATCGTGTTATCACTTTCCAAAGTAAACTATTCGACCCTAATGCCTGGGTATCACGAATATGTACTTGGGATAAGAACAAATGTATGTTATTGAATTAGGCACAAATCAATAATCCTTTTGCTTTCAAGTGTTTTCATTTTTCTGTCTCTTTGTATATGTATCATGCATGATCAGATTTCCCATTTATAGGAAATTACTCTTAACTAGTCAAATGGAATTATGAGGATTAATCGACCCATTAATCGCCTCATAATTATCCCCATTATAGTTAATAGTGGTTACATGACCAATTAAACGTGATCATTATGCAGTTGTAACTACCACTTGAATAGGTCAAAGCCTGTTACAAGTTGATTCCAGTACCAGCAGTAGAAACTTGCCTACCAGCAGAAACTTGCCTACCAGTACTAACTTAGCACTAGCAATATTAACTTAGCACTATCAGTAGAAACTTGCCTACTAGTACTAACTTAGCACTACCAATACTAACTTCTGAATCTCTCTACTATAGAGTCAGGATGTTCAGGGACCTTATGGGTGTACACTCCGTACCTCCTGACGCATTACCAGGTGTGAACTAATCCCACAAGTGCACTAAACTTTCCAACATGAATCCCCGTTACGCGCCTCTTGTCTATGTGAATCACACCTTTGTTATCAAACACCAACATCCATGTTAATCCTAATGGTTTGGCCGTGGTTAATTATTTGTAGGGTCAAGGGTTTTGTCTGAGATTTTCTTCAAATAAGTTTTGGTAGGTGGGATAAGACATTTGTGTTTGTTTTTTGCTTATTGTATGAATGGATATGAATCTCAGCAACTAAGGTGCGTTTTTTTAAATAATTTATAAATCAACCCAAATTTATTAAACAATACCTGATAAGTACATGTGTATTTGTCACTTTTTACTATATCAGTAATAAAAAAATGAGTTTTCATAAACATTAGTCAAATTAGGAAATATTTTATTTTTTTTAATTAAATATTCTTGAGGAAAAAAAGAATAATTAAATTATTAGTCAATAAGGAATGAACTGATTTTTTGAAAACACAAAAGTTCCCACTTGATGTTTTGTTTTATTATTAAAAGATTTTAATTCATAACAATATTATAAACATTATTCCATTCTTATGCTTTGTAGGCGCTTTTGATTTGCCGTTTTGAGCTGAGGTGTGGGACTCACTCACGTCCTTTGTACTTAATTGTTTTTTGGAGTAATAATATTTTACCGGGATAACCGTTTTACCCAAATATATATATATATTTATATATATATATATTTCTGAATAAAAAACCAGAGTTCAAGTCTAATTTATTTACTTGCATACCTCGCTACCAATGCATCAGCTTGATATTTATACCCAATAGATATGTGGAGTTTTAGTATTACGATAATAATAATAATAATAATAATAATAATAATAATAATAATAATAATAATAATAATAATAATAATAATAATAATAATAATAATACTCTTCTTTTAAAAGAAGTTTAATGGACACGTATTTGTTAAATTTATAAATTTACTACTACGGAAATTTAAAATCTTACATACTTAAGCTCATAAAATAAATTTAAGATTATACCCTTTTTAAAAGTTTTAGATTTGATTGTAAAATTTATTAACAAATCATAATATAAAGTTATTTTGCACTTATGTCTAAAAGTTAAAAAAGAGTTCCCAAGTCCACGCATACTTTTGTTGTTTTTTTTATAAGAGTTAATCTGATTCAATATTAGCAAACATTGGTTTCAATTTTGACTTTTATTATCCTATCGAAAGACTCTATTTTAAAATCTGGCTCTGCAATTGCTGCATTTTGGTTTTCTCAAAAATACCCTTTTTTTCAAATCAGCACCGCAATAACTGTTATCCTTCAGTGAAATGCAAAAATCACGTAACTTTTACGAAAAGTTTTTTACACAATGATATGTATGGTGACTTGTACATCATTATCAATTAACTATTTTATATGGTAAAAAATTATTAAAAAATAAGAGATTTGTGAGGGGAGACACAATTCACAAGCGCCCAGATTTAATAAAAAAAAAACAAATCTAATTCATAATAATATTATAAACATTATTCCATTTAAAACCCAAATTTCATGTCTAATTTATTTACTTGCATACCTAACTACACATGCCTCAACTTGATATTTATACCTCATATGTGGTGCATGATACCTTGGTTGACATCTGTTCTCGATCGGGGATTTTAGCTCGTAAAGAAGTTGACATCGGGTTTAGTGGAGAAACGGACAAACCCTTACGTCCAGCTGATATGTTGCTCTACTCATGGGATGGAAGGCTTGATGTATGTGTTGATTTGACTGGGTCATCGCCCTTGACGCAAACTGGTATGGTTGATTTTGTGCCTGGTCGTGCGGTGTCTGTGGCCGCACAACGTAAACGCGTCAAGTATGAGGCTAAGTGCGCGAATATTGGATATTGGTTTCTACCCTTCTCATTCTCTGCTTTTGGGGAACTTGAGAAGGATGTTGTGACCTTACTGAAGCGAATCTGAAAGTTCTCGATGACCCAAGACATTGGGGCACGTGCTGCTTCTCATATCTTTAGTAGGATTAGCTTTTGTATAGCTAGAGGAGTGGGAGCCCAGTTAGTATCTCGGCTTCCCACTAACTTCTTTTATGCCTGGGTATCACGAATATCTACTTGGGATAAGACCAAATGTATGTTATTGAATTAGGCACAAATCAATAACCCTTTTGCTTTCAAGTGTTTTCGTTTTTCTGTCTCTTTGTGTATGTATCATGCATGATCAGATTTCCTATTTATAGAAAATTACTCTTAACTAGTCAAATGGAATTATGAGGATTAATCGGCCCATTAATCGCCTCATAATTATCCCTATTATAGCTAATAGTGGTTACATGACTAATTAAACGTGGTCATTATGCAGTTGTAACTGTCACTTGAATAGGTCAAAGCCTGTTACAAGTTGATTCCAGTACTAGCAGTAGAAACTTGTCTACCAGTACTACTTAGCACTACCAGCAGAAACTTTCCTACCAGTACTAACTTAGCACTACCAGTACTAACTTAGCACTACCAGTAGAAACTTGCCTACCAGTACTAACTTAGCACTACCAGTACTAACTTCTGAATCTCTCTACTATAGAGTCAGGATGTTCAGGGACCTTATGGGTGTACACTCCGTACCTCCTGACCCGTTACCAGGTGTGAACTAATCCCACAAGTGCACTAAATTTTCCAAAAACCCTCCCCAAATTTAGTTCACTTCCTTTGCATGAATATCAAACATCAAACAAAACATGTGCATAAACGAAAATATCCTGAGGATTGAATTTACATCTTAGTATATTACACGTTCAAATATTCGAGAATCAGGGTGTTATAAGAATTGAACCCTTCAACCCATTAAAATACTTGAAGATAAAATACACACAAGTTTTCAAACACTTAAAAGCTCCTTACACTATACAAGCCATGTGTCCATATCCAAATTCATAAATGTTGCATGAGCCAAAAGTCCAAAGCTCCCTGAAGCGGAAAAACTTCAACATTCACATAGGTGGTTCCTCTTTATTCATGCTCATGCCAAGCACTTTTTCAAAGAATTTAACCATTAAGAAGTAAAGACTTCATCCTCCTTTTCAGCAGGTTCTGAGCACAACCTTGGGATGTATCTAAAACATGTGCTCCAGTCCACTGAATGTTCAGCTTTCCACATTGAACTCAGCTCCCAAGTTTCCTCAGGAGGGAGTTGGGTGTCTTAGTATTCAGTGACTAAGTTGGACATAAACCTATCCCTTTAGTAGACTTTAAAACCAAGTCTCTAGCCAAACCCTTCGTCAAGTGATCAGCTAAATTTTGTTGAGATCTAATAAACTCTATAAATACCACCCCTTTCATGATAAGCTCACGAATCATGCTATGTCTGACACCTAAGTGTCTAGACTTCCCATTGTACATCTAGCTATAAGCCTTTGCCAATGTAGCTGCACTATCACAACGGATATAAATAAGTACTATAGGTTTAGGCCATAATGGAATATCAAGAAGCAAGTTTTTTAACCATTCAGCTTCTTTGCCAACAGCTACTAAGGCTACAAATTCAGATTCCATTGTTGAACTGGTGATGCAAGTTTGCTTCTTGGATGCCCAAGAAATTGCACCTCCACCAAGTATGAATACCCAGCCACTGGTAGACGAATTTTTTTCAGTGTTACTAATCCAACTTGCATCAGTGTATCCTTCCAACAATGAAGGATAACCAGTATATGAAAGACTATAATCAATAGTTCTCTTCAGATACTTCAGTACCCTCTAGACTGCTTGCCGGTGATGAGCACTTGGATTACTAGTATACCTACTCATTTTACCCACTGCAAATGCAATATCAGGTCTTGTACAAGTCATGGCATACATTAGGCAGCCAATTACCCTAAAATACTTAAGTTGAGATACAGCCTTGCCATTATTAGGCATCAGCTTCTCACAAGTATCCATAGGTGTACTCACTGGAGTACAATCAAAGTAATTGAATTTCCTCAACACCTTCTCAATATAATGAGACTGAGAGATAGAAATTATTTTACTTTCATGTTTAATCCTTATACGAAGAATAACATCAGCCTCCCCCATGTCCTTCATGGAGAACCTTGATGACAAAAATTCCTTTGTCAGGTCAACCTGATTTTGGTCAGTGCCAAAGATCAACATGTCATCAACATATAGGCTAATGATGACTCCTTTACCAGTTTAATCAAATTTGCTATATACACATTTGTCAGACTGGTTAAGTAAATAACCATTAGACAAAACCACTTCATCAAATTTTTGATGCCATTGCTTAGGTGCCTGTTTCAGTCCATATAGAGACTTAATCAGTTTACACACCTTGTTTTCATTGCCAAGCATGATGAAGCCCTAAGGTTGGTTCATATAAACCTCCTCATCCAATTCACCATTCAAGAAAGCTGTTTTCACATCCATCTGATGAATAATCAGATTGTGAATTGATGCCAAAGCAATCAACAGGCTTATGGTACTGATACGAGCCACATGTGCATAAGTATCAAAATAGTCTATTCCTGACTTTTGTTTAAAGCCTTGAATGACTAGTCTAGCTTTGAACTATTCAATAGTTCCATCTACCTTCATTTTCCTTTTGAAAATCCATTTGCAACCCAAAGGTTTGCAACCAGGTGGTAGATCAACCAACACCCAAGTGTTGTTGCCCATGATGGAATCCATCTCATCATTGATTGCTTCTTTCCAGAAAGCAATATCCTGGGACTTCATTGCTTCTTCAAATGTCTTATGATCATCCTCAACATTGAAGCAATAGGAGTATTGGTCAGAGACCTCATTCCTAGTTCCTTCAGTTAAATATAATTGAAACTCAGGTCCAAATGACTTTGGATTCCTGACCCTTTTGCTCTTTCTATGCTTAGGTTCAGGTTGTTAAACCACAACCTCATCAAGGACCTCTGATGGTACTTCATCAGAGACCTCTTATATACCAATGTCATAAGTTCCATTAGGAATCCTTTGACTTGGTCTAGGGACTAATGAGAATCTATTCTCATTAAACATTGCATCCCTTGATTCCATTATGGAGTTAATTGAAACATATTCATTAGGTTCAATAACATAGAACCTAAAAGCCTTGAAATGCTCAACATATCCAACAAAGATGCAATCAATGTCTCTTTCACCCAAAGTTTTCAACTTTGGATCAAGGAGTCTTACAACAGCCCTACAACCCCAAACCCTGAGATAGTTCAGGTTGGGTTTCCTTTTAGTCTAGAGTTCATAAGGGGTAATCTTGTTCCTTTTGTTGGGAACTCTATTTAATAAATAGCAAACTGTTAACATAGCTTCACCCCAGAAACCTTGACTCAGTCCTGAATAGGACAACATGGAATTAACCATCTCCTTCAGTACCCTGTTTTTCCTTTCAGAAATACCATTTTGCTGAGGAGTATATGGAGCAGTCGTTTCATGGATTATACCAACAGACTGAAAATACAGAGTATTCATGTACCCACCTCCCCTATCAGTCCTTAATCTCTTGATCAGGGACCCAAGTTGCAATTCAACTTCAGTTTTAAACACTTTGAATTTATCTAATGCTTCATCCTTAGTATGTAACAGATAGACATAACAAAATCTAGAAGCATCATCAATAAATGTCACAAAGTATTTCTTATTCCCCAAAGAGGAAGTGGCATGCAAATTACACATGTCACTGTGTATTAGCTCCAAGAGCTTAGTTTCACGTTCAATACCCTGAAAAGGTTTCTTAGTTATTTTGGTCAACATGCAAGTTTTACACTTTTCAGTGTCCATGTCAAATGTTGGGATTAACCCATCTTTAGACATACCTTGCATCCTCTTATAGTGTACATGGCCAAGTCTAGCATGCCAAAGGGTAGAGTCAGCCAGGTCAGTGGTGGTCACAAAGGCTGAATTAACACAATCATAAACAGTGTTCAACCTGATCATTTGATTACACAAATATCCAAAACCAATAAATACACCACTTTTAGACAAAATAAATTTATCAGATTCAATAACTTGTTTATAACCATGATTATTCAAAACACTACTTGAAACCAAGTTTTTTCTTATATCAGGAACATGAATAACATTAAACAAAGTTACAATCTTTCCAGAACTAAACTTAAGATCTACACAACCACGTCCATGCACCAGGGTTGTTGACTCATTTCCCATGTGAAGAGTAGAACCATCATTCAGTGACTCGTAAGTCTTGAACCAACTTCTATCTTTGCACACATGAACAGTTGCTCCAGAGTCAACCCACCACGCAACATCATCATCCTGCACATAGTTTGATTCAGATACATATGTAACATAATAAACCTGAAGAGATTCATTAAACATATACTGACCTTTAAGAGGAACTGAACCATTCTCTGATCCACTAGTGCCTGATCCGTTGGTTTTACCACCAATCTTAACACCTTTGCAATCCCTTTTAATGTGACGAGATTTGCCACATTTCCAAAAAGTAGGTGTTACCTTCTTGTTAGGGTCTGCCCTTGTGTTATCCTGATGTTTACGTTTGCCCTTGTTATCATTGTACCTGGTGGAGTTGTTATGCTCCACCATATTGACAACAGATGCACCAGTAGCACTGATACTCTTTGGCTTGTCATTATCCTGCACCCTGAGAGATTCCTCAATGCGCAGATGACTGCCCAACTCAACACGAGTTAACTCATCCTTTTTATGTTTCGAGGTATGCTTAAAATCTTTCAAAGAGGGAGGGAGTTTATCAATGACACAAGAGACTGAAATAGCCTCATCCATGTGAATTTTGTGTTGTGTAAACCTTCCAAGTATACCAAGAAGTTCATTGTATTGTTCTATAACTGGTCTTGAATCAGTCATTTTGTAATTTCTGAAATTACTTACAAGGAACTTCTTACTTGATGCATCCTCAGCCATATATTTGGCATCCAAGGAATCCCATAGTTCTTTGGAAGATTCAATATTCTGATAAATATCAAAGAGAGAATCAGACATACCATTGAGGATTAAACCTCTGCAAATATAATCATCATTCTCACATTTGCTCCTCTTCCTGATCTGTTCCACAGTAGCATCATCCTCATCATCAAGAATAGGTGTAGTAAGAACATAGACCACACACATGCTTGAAAGAAAAAGTGCATCTTCTTTTTCCATCTTCTGAAGTCCACCCTTCAAATTTGTCAAGCTTGGAAAAGTTTGAAGCCATGTGTTCCATAGCAGCAACAGCCACTGATTATCACAAAATAGTTTACTTTGATTGTTGGTGGTGATTTCCCAGAACAGGGTTAAGAAAGATAATCAATAGCAAATCAAATACCAATACAGGTTACCGGATATCACTTGGAATCGTGTTATCACTTTCCAAAGTAAACTATTCGACCCTAATGCCTGGGTATCACGAATATGTACTTGGGATAAGAACAAATGTATGTTATTGAATTAGGCACAAATCAATAACCCTTTTGCTTTCAAGTGTTTTCATTTTTCTGTCTCTTTGTATATGTATCGTGCATGATCAGATTTCCCATTTATAGGAAATTACTCTTAACTAGTCAAATGGAATTATGAGGATTAATCGACCCATTAATCGCCTCATAATTATCCCCATTATAGTTAATAGTGGTTACATGACCAATTAAACGTGATCATTATGCAGTTGTAACTACCACTTGAATAGGTCAAAGCCTGTTACATGTTGATTCCAGTACCAGCAGTAGAAACTTGCCTACCAGCAGAAACTTGCCTACCAGTACTAACTTAGCACTAGCAATATTAACTTAGCACTATCAGTAGAAACTTGCCTACTAGTACTAACTTAGCACTACCAATACTAACTTCTGAATCTCTCCACTATAGAGTCAGGATGTTCAGGGACCTTATGGGTGTACACTCCGTACCTCCTGACGCATTACCAGGTGTGAACTAATCCCACAAGTGCACTAAACTTTCCAACATGAATCCCCGTTACGCGCCTCTTGTCTATGTGAATCACACCTTTGTTATCAAACACCAACATCCATGTTAATCCTAATGGTTTGGCCGTGGTTAATTATTTGTAGGGTCAAGGGTTTTGTCTGAGATTTTCTTCAAATAAGTTTTGGTAGGTGGGATAAGACATTTGTGTTTGTTTTTTGCTTATTGTATGAATGGATATGAATCTCAGCAACTAAGGTGCGTTTTTTTAAATAATTTATAAATCAACCCAAATTTATTAAACAATACCTGATAAGTACATGTGTATTTGTCACTTTTTACTATATCAGTAATAAAAAAATGAGTTTTCATAAACATTAGTCAAATTAGGAAATATTTTATTTTTTTTAATTAAATATTCTTGAGGAAAAAAAGAATAATTAAATTATTAGTCAATAAGGAATGAACTGATTTTTTGAAAATACAAAAGTTCCCACTTGATGTTTTGTTTTATTATTAAAAGATTTTAATTCATAACAATATTATAAACATTATTCCATTCTTATGCTTTGTAGGCGCTTTTGATTTGCCGTTTTGAGCTGAGGTGTGGGACTCACTCACGTCCTTTGTACTTAATTGTTTTTTGGAGTAATAATATTTTACCGGGATAACCATTTTACCCAAATATATATATTTCTGAATAAAAAACCAGAGTTCAAGTCTAATTTATTTACTTGCATACCTCGCTACCAATGCATCAGCTTGATATTTATACCCAATAGATATGTGGAGTTTTAGTATTACGATAATAATAATAATAATAATAATAATAATAATAATAATAATAATAATAATAATAATAATAATAATAATAATAATAATAATAATAATAATAATAATACTCTTCTTTTAAAAGAAGTTTAATGGACACGTATTTGTTAAATTTATAAATTTACTACTACGGAAATTTAAAATCTTACATACTTAAGCTCATAAAATAAATTTAAGATTATACCCTTTTTAAAAGTTTTAGATTTGATTGTAAAACTTATTAACAAATCATAATATAAAGTTATTTTGCACTTATGTCTAAAAGTTAAAAAAGAGTTCCCAAGTCTACGCATACTTTTGTTGTTTTTTTATAAGAGTTAATCTGATTCAATATTAGCAAACATCGGTTTCATTTTTGACTTTTATTATCCTATCGAAAGATTCTATTTTAAAATCTGGCTCTTCAATTGCTGCATTTTGGTTTTCTCAAAAATACCTTTTTTTTCAAATCAGGACTGCAATAACTATTATCCTTTAGTGAAATGCAAAAATCACGTAACTTTTACGATAAGTTTTTTACACAATGATATGTATGGTGACTTGTACATCATTGATCAATTAACTATTTTATATGGTAAAAAATTATTAAAAAATAAGAGATTTGTGAGGGGAGACACAATTCACAAGCGCCCAGATTTAATAAAAAAAAAAAACAAATCTAATTCATAATAATATTATAAACATTATTCCATTTAAAACCCAAATTTCATGTCTAATTTATTTACTTGCATACCTAACTACACATGCATCAACTTGATATTTATACCTCATACGTGGTGCATGATACCTTGGTTGACATCTGTTCTCGATTGGGGATTTTAGCTCGTAAAGAAGTTGACATCGGGTTTAGTGGAGAAACGGACAAACCCTTACGTCCAGCTGATATGTTGCTCTACTCATGGGACGGAAGGCTTGATGTATGTGTTGATTTGACTGGGTCATCGCCCTTGACGCAAACTGGTATGGTTGATTTTATGCCTGGTCGTGCGGTGTCTGTGGCCGCACAACGTAAACGCGTCAAGTATGAGGCTAAGTGCGCGAATATTGGATATTGGTTTCTACCCTTCTCATTCTCTGCTTTTGGGGAACTTGAGAAGGATGTTGTGACCTTACTGAAGCGAATCCGAAAGTTCTCGATGACCCAAGACATTGGGGCACGTGCTGCTTCTCATATCTTTAGTAGGATTAGCTTCTTGTAAATCCTATGAGTTTCTAATAAAATGATGTTTATAGTAAAAAAAAAAAAAAAAAAGAAGGAGAAATAATAATAATAATAATAATAATAATAATAATAATAATAATAATAATAATCTTCATTTAAAAGAAGTTTAACGGACTTGTATTTGTTAATTTATAAACATACTACTACGAAAATTTAAAATCTTGCATAGTTAAGTCCATAAAACTGAATTTAAGATTAGCCCATTTTTAAAAGTGTAGATTTGATTGTAAATTTTATTAACAAATCAAAATAACGTTATTTTGCACTTACATCCAAAAGTTAAAAAATAAAATATAAAAGAATTCCCAAGTTCACGCGAATTTTTGTTGTTTTTTTATAAAAGTTAATTTGATTAAATATTGGCGAACATTGATTTTAATTTTGACTTTTATTGTTCAAATCAAAAGACTTTATTTTAAAATCTAGCTCTTCTATTGGTGCATTTTGGTTTTCCCATAGATACCTCTTTTTCAATTCAGCTCCGCAATGACTGTTTCTTTTAACGAAATGCTAAAGTCACATAATAAAAAGTTTTTTACACAATGATGTGTTATGATGACTTGTACATCCTTGACCATTTAAAAATATGAGAGATAAGGATTTTGAATCCAAATATTCCTTGACATACCATTTTGTGATCCTACTCTTTCCTTAATTGTATTAAAGATTCTTGATAAGCCATCAAGTTCATGTCGGGTTATGACACACTGACAAACACAAAGACGAAAAATACAAACTATGTTAGATGATACGGTAAGGCCCATGCCTAAAGGCTTACGGTGTGTTTGTTTCATTAAGAAGGTTTAGATCTAAATCTGACTACCACATCTTACCGGTAAAAGGTGGCTAGAAAGTGTAAATCTGTAATTTATTTATTAAACCAACGCAATGCGATAATAAGTAACTTATGTAAATATGAAACAACACTTTTTATCATAAATATAACATAGTTAATAAACCATCAAATATATTATATTAACACAAATCTTTAATCTCTTATCGAGTAAGAGGCAGTAAGACAAGTCATCCACCTCTTACCGAGTAAGATGTTATATGCCTAACTGGGTCTGACTCAAAAGAAAAAACAAACAAGCAAAACGTCTGCCCTCCTCTTACTGGTAAGAGTAAGAGGGCTAGTAAGATTTTTAAAAAAAAAACAAACACACTCTTAGGCTTCACTAGGCTTAGGGTTTTGTAGCTTATTTATTAAGTAATGTTCTATTATAAATAGATATGAAATCTCATTATGTAATCACACAAAAACACAATGATATATCTATTTGCCATCTTACAAGATGAACAAGATGGAAAACCAAATGGGAAGGACCAATACTCAAACATTAAAGAAAAACGACAATTCCAAATGCACGTATGAAAGTCATTTTCTACATTGACCCAGTTCACATAAAACATCAGTTTCTACATTTTAAAGCCAATAATATTGTTTATGCATGGTAATTAGAGAAATATAACTAGTTAACATGGTTTATGTGATGTATATTGCAAATGTAAGCGACAATAACACAATTTAGTTCTTTTTATTTCATTAGTGTATTATGACTTTTACACATAGAGTACATAGAATCACAAAACAAGAAGAATCACACGATATCGTAAAACATTAATCAAAGTGCAGCCAACTGGCTAATATCAAAAGGAGATGCATCGGTGGGAGACTGTGCATTGAAAGATCTTGTTGCAAGAACCGTATTAACAACTTCAGTAGGATGAAACCCATCGTACCAAATAAACAAACCCCGATTAGCACAAGGTGTTGAATTTGGAATACATTGTCCATCTGACCTCAATTGACAGCAGGGAACATTCGGCAAAGCTACCCCTGAACAACACGGAAACCATTTTGTTAAATTATAAACTGATGCAATCAACATGAAAAACATAGATTAGAAATTGGTGCACTTATTTACCTCCTTGAGGGGCTGAAATGCTTGTAATGTTAATGAACGTAAATCTTGCATCAGATAAATTATTGTTGATGTTATCAACAATAGGCTTAAGTCTATCGTTAAATAGCTGAACCGCATTATTAATTGACTCTACACATGTTCCGTTTGTGCCAAATCTTGCTATCTCAGCTGGGGCGCAACCTATGAGACCCACTCCAAACACAGCAACTTTCCTAGCTCCCAAATTATATAGAGTCTGTCATACGATTCAAATACAAATCTGATTGTAAGTAACCTAAGCACTTAATCACGAGATATAATATATTAAAGATCGCAAAAATAAACATAAAACTAGACCTAGAAGTTTGACGCATCGTTTCTATCACACTATACTAAAAAGAGAAGATAATCAGGATGTTTACCGTAAGTTGTTGAGAGAATTCATTCGCAAGGACTGCTGCATATTGATCGGGGGTAAATATCCGGCTGGTGGGAAAATTTTCGGGCATCAAGTAGTTGTTAATGTAGTCATTGGATCCCATATTCACTAAATAGATGCATTTTTTAACGTATTCATTTGTAAATGTGCTGTTTCGTTGCAAGAGAAAAAGACGAGTAACTATTGCTGCGTGATTTTTTAGTTGCATATTCAAGCTGATCACATCACCCTGAGATAGTTTTAAGTAATAAAAATTAGTCTAACGCGATAGGGAACGATGAAGTACAATAATAATTGCATATCAAAGTCTATGCATTTAGATTTGTGTTACTATATGCGAACGGTGCGAAAACATCATTAGGAAACTTCTTGTTTGCGATAAGGAATGATTTCCATCCATGTTTATGTTAATGATATTTGGAAATAAATACGATGTGTTTTAATTAATCTCAGTTGGGGATTACCAGGTTACTTCCAGATTCGGCCCTGATACCAGCACCACCACTAGCATAGTTTACGCCAGTGCTAATGTCTGCGTTGGTTGCGTTTGCAAATGATGAAATAAACTTGGGAAAACCTAGTTGTAGACCTAAAACCATGCAAATGATTAAATTGTTATATTAGCATCAATATTATTTAATCCATCTATTAGAAAGGAAAACTAACACATTTGTACGTGTCAGGTCTTGGACCAACAACCACCTGATTAAGAGCATAAGATATTTTCTAATAGTAGGAACATGGACTTTGAGTCATTTCTTAAAATTAAGATTCCTTTATCGGTTAGTATAGATATAGATATAGATTTTCTATGAAAAGAAAAAAAGATACCAATAATGTCCGTGATGGTTCGACCATTGGTGAATCTTCCGGTTACTCCTAGTGGAAAATCAATTCCGTAAGGCGGGTAATTGGCTTTTGCCATTGTCGCGAGTCTGTTGTTATTTCCGTTATCAACCAACGAGTCTCCAAATATAAAGTAACAAGGCACTTGTGGTTGGCTAACAACAGCAAATATTCGAAACTGCATCAACACTACAATAACTAGGGTGTTATATAATAGGCTAAGGTTAGAAGCCATGTTTGTTCTGTAAAGGTAGAAGTGATAAGAAATTTGAATGCCAGATGCATGCTATTTAAATGAAGAAAAAAGGATGGGAATGCAATTAAGATTTAAATGAAGAAAAAAGTATTACTTTCATATTATTCTAAACTTTTAATATGATTTAATATCATGCAAACTACTTGATATGTTGCACTGTAACCAACCATTTACTAGTTGTAAGTGATAATAGACCCTACTCAACCTTTTCAATATGATGGCGTCCTTTAAAGTTTAAAGTACTAACGGATATTGGGATCCTCTAAACTAGAAGAAACACCTTTTTTTTTTTTTTTTTTTTTTTTTTTTTTTTTTTTTTTTTAATAATTATGTTTCTTCTTTAAAACCGTAAAATAGAAAGAAAACAAAATATAAAGTTTGATAAGTCAAAAATAGTAAAACATTAAAAATACGAAGCATAGAACTATAAAAAAAAACTGTCTTGTCCTGTTAATAAAGTCGTTAAATTGACCAGAAAAGTGCATAACATAAAATATAAAGTTTAACGAATCAAAAACAGTAAAAAGAAAAATGTCTTGTCCTGTCAATAAAACGGTTAATACAGAAGGGGCGGTAAAGGTACAAGTGATACTAGCGACATAGTACCACACAAATACTAATATTAATACATGCATTCTCTGTAAAGAAGATATACATGTTCCGGGAACCCAAACCTAGCGATGCCTAGTGTGTGGCATGTAAATTAAGAGTCTACAAAGTCCTCTTAAATATGCAGAATTTTATATGATACGTTGTAACTGTAAGCTGAATCTTATTTTAGTTCGGTCTAGTTGATAAAATGAAAAAAAAAAAAATTACATCTAATATTAAAGTGAATGTTACAAACAAGCATATGATAATTCGACGTTGCGGCGGAAAATTTTCAAGTAAATTTCTTAAGATCTAATTACTTAAAATGCGTTTTAGTTAGATTGTAGTTGGAATAAGTTTTGTGGAGTCAGAACTAAATAATTAACTAAATCACGTTTTCAATCATTTTTATATGCTTTTGCGACTTATGCAAAAAATCATAAACATTTTAATTTTCAGCTCATTTATTATCACTCAATTTTGGAGTAGAACCCTTCCGAGGTTTATGCTCAACAAATTCTCTGTATTGGCTCATTCTAATTATATTGATAAAAAAAAAGGAAAAAAAAGCAACTAGCTAAGTAAATTTATAGAAAGTAAGGTTGCGTTTAGTTGAGGGAAAACATCCTTGTTTTCTACAAAATGTTTTGTGGAAAATAAGGAAAACAGAGATCGCGTTCAAATCAACATTTTTCAACAAAATGTTTTGCAAAACACAAATCCCCTATTTCCTAACTTAACAAGGAAAATTACAAAACAAATTTTAGTTGTTTTCCTTGTTTTCATTTGTAACTCACAACCCTCGCTCCCTTTCTTCAAAATAGAAAATAGAAACATCAACTAAACGCGTTTTCTATATTTTCAAGTGTTTTGTGGAGATAAATTCTCCTTCCAATTTTTTACAAAACTAGAGATAGAAAACAAGAGGATTTGTTCTCCAACTAAACGCACCCTAAATATTCTTTTTCTTATTCGTTATTTTTTTTAAGCCAGTCAGATTGTTTTGTCTATACTTGATGGTTGAAGGTAAAAAGTAAAATTTTTATTTTATTTACGCAACTTTTTGAGTATGTATTATGAAAGTTGTTTACTTTTACTATTGAATAAACTCCAAAATACATCTTTTGATTTGTCAAATTTTATAGTTATATCTCTATTAGAAAAGTTGAGATATCTATATCGCTTCGTCAATTAATGTTAGACAAGATACATCCCTAAGAACGTACAATGCAATTTCTTTTTCGTTATCTGCTAACGTGGTCCTAACATGAGAGGTGTTTTCGTCTTTTTGCTGGTAAGAGCACTCCCAATCGTAACACCATAACACCAATAACACCGTCCACGTCAGCGCCACATCAGCTTTAACATTTAACATTAACATCCCCAAAAAACACCCCCAACAATAACATCCCAATAACATCAATAACATTCCCAACTATTTACAAAAACAACCCCTCATTTAGAGGCATAAAAAAAAATAAAAAAATAAAAAAATAAAATAAAAATAACGCCCGTTAAAGGGTTAACGGGGAAGGACTAACGCCGAAATAACGCCGGAGGTCAAAGGGTAATAACGGCATAACGCCGTTATTTTGCGCAAAAACGCCGTTAGGGCGTTACCTTTGGGAGTGCTCTAAGAGAGATGCTTTTTTGCATTTTATTCTTATTATTATTATGATTAATTTTGATTGTTATTTTATTACTAATATATACTTTTTTATTTTTTTTATGTTTATTAATTTTATTATTATTATAATAATTATTATTGTTATATATTATTTTTTTCAAACTTTCTAAGTTTTTTTATGTAAATTATTATTATTATTATTATTATTATAAAAATATATATTAATATTAGAATAGAAAATAAAATATACAAATTCTAAAAATTCAAAAAAAATATAACACTAATAATAAAGACATTATTAATAAAAAAGAATAAAATAAATTATTATTAAGAATAATTATAATTAAAATTATTAATATAATAATAAGAAGAGTAAAGCGCAAAATATATCTTTATTACAATCAAAAGGAAAAAAATAGGCCTCATGACATACAAATGTCGTATATCTGGTGGGTAGCTTAAGACAACTTTGAGGTGAATTTTAAGAGTAAAAGGACGAGGAGTGTAACAAATGTGAACATTAATGACATAATTTGTAATTAATTCGTATGAGTGGCTTGGAGTGCAAATTTTAAAAGACCACGTGAATAAAATTTTTAATTTACCCTTTTGTTTGATTAAGATAGTTTATTTAATTTTAATTTTGTTATTTACACTTATTAGTTATCTTTTACTTTAAGATAATTTTCTCTTTAAAACAAAGGTTTAAGTTTCATTGTAAAACATCTTTGGTTTCATAGTAAATTTCAATGTTGCAAAAATCGGTCAACTCGGTCGATTAATCGTTAATCGGCCGAGTACCCTGTCGATTTTTGAAAATCAGTCGAAAAATCAGCCTAGGATAAAAATCGACACTAAGCAGTCAAAAAATAGACCGAATCAGTCAAAATCGGCAGAATCGGTCAAAAATCGGTCGAATCGTTCATTTTAAAAATAATAATAATTTAGGCATTATACTTAATTTGGGGATCTTATATTTCACTTATAACGCACAATGGGCATCATAATCAGAATTGGAGCCTTTTATTGAGGTTTGGAAACATAGCAGGCTTGGATTTTGGTTAAGATTTTTAGTTTGGTCTCTAGAAATACCAAAAAACTGCAGAAAATGCGAATCCGATTAATCACCGATTAATCCCGAATTGACCGATTACTCGCTGCAGGGTGGTCGACCGCCCGACTACCGATTCACGATTTTTGCAACATTGGTAAATTTCATTGTAAAACAAAGGTTTAGGTTTCACTATAAACGATTATAACACATACACATACTCACTTTAACCTCACAAACTGAGATGGAAAGAAATAATCTTTTCTGAGGTTCTTGTAGAAGAGGATTCATAGTGGAAAGAACATCTTGTCAGCTTGGTACTTGTAATAAACTGTATCATGCATGTCCTCGTTCAAAGGTTAATAATTATACGTTTGTTTATTTGCGTAAATATATAAATAGTTTGTTTGCTAAGAATACATTTCTTATGATTTCATTAATATGTAACAACCAGAAACAAAGGATTATGGGAGTCGATTCTTTATGTGGAAGGATGTTTTTGAACAACAGTTTGGTCAAAGCTCTTCTTCAACACAGTGCTCACGCTGCAATGTTAAATATATTTTGATTAACATGCTGGAAGCAAGAAACAAGATGTTATTGTCTCAAAACAAGATGTTGGAGACAAAAATAAAGATGCTGGAGGCATCACTTGAATTAGAATGGAATCTCGATAATCACACGTGCTAGTCGGGTGCAATACTCCATGACCTTTTAGATAACATGAATAATCTTCATAAAGAGTAGGTGTTGTTGTTAAATATTGTATTAATGTTGTTGTAATAGTAGTAGTAGTAGTTCTTGTTATAGTTTTTATGTTATGTTAATGTTTAATTTGTCAATGCTTAATATGATATTGTTGTTTAAAGTGTTATCGTCGTTGTTGTTGTTTAATAAAATATAAAATAATTTTTCAAACAAACTAAATTCATTTCATTTATTAAAAAATGCAAGACGAATCTAAAATACCATACTAAAATAAAACACCTAACCAATTATGAAAACACAAATCATCCAACGGCTTTAGAGCTTTAACATTGTCGAGTAATAATTGATGGGATCTTTCTTCTGATTCTAGGCTCTCATGACTTCATCCCTAACGTCCCTTATCATGTTTTAGAGGCGCATATCAGATTCCTCGGTCATTAGTAGAGCTTGTAGACCAAAGCTGATAACTGGTTGGTCTTGAGGCAGCTCGCACAACCTTTCGACCTCGTCACCACACTCTAGCATCTGACACATAATACGAGTTATCTCACTCAATAAATTGTTCACCAGCAGGAGCTCCTTATCTCTTTCGGTCCGTAGTCGTCGGAGGATTGCAGTTCGAACCTCGTTTGTATCGTTAGTCATAGTTTTTGTTTTAAAACAAATTATAGTGTTTGGGTTTAAGTGTGAAAATATTTGGTGTTGTATTTTTAATGGGTGTTTAAATTAAAATTAAAAAAAAATAAAATAAAATAACCGTCAACCTCAAATGGGATGTTTTGATTTTTTTTCTTTTATTTTGTCCACTAGCACGTTCTTCTGCACGTTTCTGTGGTAACTCAACTAGCAACGCCACCATAGTTGGTATGCTAATGAGCAGTGTCGTCTTTGAGAATGTAAAAAGTATTTGAACCTGGCTCAAGAATAAAAAATAAGCCTCTAGGTAGAAAGTCAATAGTAAAATGCAATAACATAATATTATGACGATAAATGTTTTCAAATGGGCTTAGCTAGAGTCAATAACCTTCAACTTTTTTTTTACCGATTAAAAAATCCAAATGGGCTTTACTCATCTTTAAATTTAATATACATATAATTTTTTTTTTAAAAATATGGGCCATTGGGGGAGTGGGCCCGGTTCAGTGGCACCTCATGCACCCCCTTTGGGCCGGCCCTGGCAATGAGACACAACACGATGTCAGCTAGGCATAATGGAGAGGTTTGCGTTACCATACCTAACGCTCTTAACGGCCTTAATTTTAGGTGTTTATTCTATTTCTTTTGCCCATAAAATATGAATAAAAAGTAAACATTTTTTTGAGTATCCGTTTAGCTTTCTTCGTATTACATCGTCCTTACAATGAAAAGCATTTATGTACAACCAATTTTTAATACCTCGTTGACACTATGATATACACATACTTACGCAACATGTACGGAAACATAAATAAATTAATAAATGAACATTGAATTAATATGGTCTAGCTTTACGCTAAAAATAGGTGGCTAAATGACATACGGGGAATAGGCTAGGACACGACTAATTTAACAAGTATATTATCAACATATTTGAAACTATAAGTTAGACTAATTAAAATAAATGCTGCTATAACAAAAGGGTAGAATGTCGATAAAAAGGAGATAATAATAATAACGAGGTATTCGGACTCGCAAGTGCGTTGCATACAGGTTGGATCTGATTGTTTTTTGCGTATTTTGCAGCATTAATTTTGATTAGGCTATAGGTCATACGTAAATGTTTGTTACATGATGTTGTTGTAAACGTGTCGCATAATCCCTAAAAATTAGTCAATTTGTCATTATAATCATCCTAATTTAAACATAAACTTATACAAAGTTTTGATTTAAAAAAAATGATAAATTGCATAACATAGCAAATTCCATTTTGTTAGTAAAACTTAAGGACTCTAACCAAAATACTTAGTTCTTAGAATATGAAAGCCCTAATATTTAACTAATATGTTATCAGTAACACTATTATGTTTTTTTAACGCATTGCAGGATCAATACGTAAATAACAATCCAGGGTATATTGGTTGCAAGAAAAAGGAATGTAAAAAGTATGATCAGAAGGGCAAGTGTTTGGTGAAAACATGCAATGCCTCAATCACATTTCATGTAATCAATGTTAGAACTCATATCCAGTTTATCTTTTTTGGTGTGTTTTAGCAAAGTCTAAAGTACACGCTCAAGTTAGCACGTACACCTTCTTGTTTAAAGTTACTAATGTTCGATAAATATAAACATCTTTAAGTGCGTAGAAATGTAAAAAGTGAGAGTTTTCGAGATCATAATTGTAGACAAAAGAAAAATATTGTTATGTGCTCATAATTCTAGACGTACTTATACATCTATAAGTGAAAAACAGTTAACAAAAGTTTGCAATTTTCCCTATGCATTGTAGAAAAAAGTGTGAACAAAACGCATATTTGTACTTTCAGCTATCGTAGGAAGTTTGCAAAATGAAATTCATGTATAGTATTAACCTCGGCATAAAGTTATCACATGAAATGCGTAACCCAACTAATATGACACGGATATAAAAAAGGTACCCTAATTTATCTCTCACAACCCTAATTACATTTTGCAGAATCATCCACCTACCACTCATTGCAGTCACCCAACTCTAATCTCATCTCTAGATGGATCTACAACTTAAAGAGAAATTTGTCCTTTCCATTTCATCAAAAGCACAACAGCTTTATCACTAAATCTTTCAATCTTATAACCACAGTCGAATACACCAACCTTTCTTCTACTTACTTGCATGCATAATGGAATGATAGACCAAGAGCGACCTTATCTTGCTTCTTGTGTTAATCTGAGAACAACCCACGGTTAACGAACGTGTTTAGCAAGGTTTTGGCTTCAAGATCTTATAAAAGAGGTCTCAGGCAGGTATTATCGATGATGAGTTGACTTTCAGTTTGTAAAGATCTGTAAAGATCTTTATATCTCTTTAGGGATATGCTTAAAAATAAGCAATTCCCAAACTCCCTTTTAAATTAGCAGATAAGCATTGCATCAAGGAAACAAATAAGCACTTAAAGTAGTAATTCCAAACACTCTCCTAGTCACTTAAACAAACCTGCAAGGCTTTTTGCACAATTAGTAAGCCAAGCAAACATACTTTTTAAAAGAAATTACAACATTTGGACATACTTGAAACTTGATTGATAGACCTCTATAAGAAAAGGAACATTGGACTAACTGAGGTGGAATACTGGATACTTGGTTCCTATGTAATTATATTTTTCACAATATTTTAGTGGATTCTTATGTTGATTGTGGTAATATTGTACATATAAAGCATCGTTTCAGAACAAAGTTGCAAAGGCGAATATATGGCCATGCAATAGATGCTGCTATTCGCCCTTTAAATGAGGACAAAGTTGTGCAAGCAGCTGCAGATCTTGTTGGAGAACTCTTTGGGATTGTGTGTGTGATGATTGTGTTTATATAGGGCACTTAGATGAAGGGTAAACTTGGGATGAAATGCGAAACTCATATTCTTTTTTGTTTTGGTTGTAATTGTGGTTGTAACTTCGAGAGTGGTTAGTATTCATCTTCCTCCACATTCAATTGCTGTAATTATTGGGTTAATCACTATCGACCCAACCATAAACCCATCACAACCCATTATGACCTGGTCAACAAAAGTCAACGAAAGTCAACCTCAACGAAAGTCAACAAGAAGCAGTTACAGAAACGGTTATGTAGCAGTTATACAATAACTGCCATATTCATTGAACTGACACAATGGTTCAAACATACCCTTTCATTCAGTATATATACTTGATACATTTTATGTAAAAATATGATGACAGATTAATAAGAACATATTTATAGTTTCATTTAATCCCTGCATTTTACTTGGTATACTTGTGATTTAACGTTAAGACCATAGATCCCCGTTTAAAGGCCAACAATTGGTATCAGAGCGGTTTGGTCTACTAACCAACAATCATCACTTACCATTACTCGTAAAAGTTCCAGAATCAAATCAAAACAGTTTCGATAATTTTTTTTTCTGCAAATCGATAAGAACACAAAAAATCCAAGACGTCATTTTTTTTGTGTTTTCACACTTCTGTCGCAACAGGGGTATAATCACATAGTGATTACTCACAACCCGACAACAAAACAATTCGCAAAATTTTTTTTTTCCCGAAACCAGTTTCAACTACCCAATCCAAAAGGATCAGAAAAACGAATTCAATCGTTTACATTTGATTCAAATAAAACTAAACGAGCGTCATCAATTAGGGCACAAATCAAAGATTCGAATTAGAACAAACACACCTGTTCATAAACGGAATCAAGCCTAGAATGATCAATTGAACCCCAATTGATTCATTTAAATACTCCAATCTTCAAATTACTCACGGATCAGAAAACCCCCAAATAATTCGAAACCCTAGGTTTCAATTGGAGGAATAATTGTGCTCGTAAAGAACACCCATACCGGAGAAGAAGAAGAAACGGTCAACACAGCCGTTATACAGGCGGCTAATCGTCGATTAATTGGAGAAGGAGAAGAAAATAGTTAATCTTCCCTAGAGAGAGAAAGACTGAAGACAGCATCTCAGAAAGAAAAAAAGGATACGCGTTATATTTTATCTCTAACAAAAGAGATAAGAAACCAAAAGGTTTTTAAGAGGAGCGTACACAAGGGCCACACAAAAACAGGATAATATTAATAGGGTATCGGGTTAAACCATCAACCCCTCCAGGTTCCAAAAAGATTTTAAATACCACCTTTCATTTTTACTTTATATATTTTGATATATATTGTTTTAGTTTTGATAAGTTATTTTAAAAAGTTATTAGAATCTTATCATATTTTTGAATAGTATATCTAACCTAGTGATTACACTGCTTAGAATACTGACTAGGAATAATTTGTAAGGAGTAATTAACCTTAGGTTATTCATTTTAAATTTATAATCTCCAAAGATAGTTTAAAATTGTTAAAACTATACCTAGAAAAGTTTTACACCCATTTGAGGAAGATAAAACATTAAGAGCTCATTTTAAGAAATAAGAATTTTTTGAAAAAAAAAAAAAACACTTTGTGTTAAAATTCTTGTTGGAGATTTATTGTCATTATCAATTTAAGATATGACGAAAGGAAAGGAACCTAGTACTAACATTTCGAATAGTACACCCCAATTTCAATGCCCAATCCTAAAGCCCGCGAATTACTCATTATGGGCAATTCGAATGCAAATCATTCTCGAAGCGAATGGTTTATGGGAAACAATTGAGCCGACTGAAACGACTCAACCCGATAAGAAAAAGGAAAAAACCGTATTGCTTTCCTTTATCAAGCCTTACCCGAAGAACAATTACTTCAAATAACAAAGCACAAAACCGCAAAAGACATTTGGAATGCTTTGAAAACTAGACACGTTGGCGAAGACAGAGTTAAACAAGCAAGAATACAAACACTCAAATCCGAATTTGAGATGTTATATATGAAGGAAGATGAAACAATCGACACCTTCACCACAAAACTTACAACACTCGTAAACAAAGCCGCTAGTGTAGGACACACATGTTGGTGTCAGTTGCCCAGCAACAGGGTAAAGATAATCAACAACTGTTCAGCAGAAACAAACAACAAGGTCAGCAGTAACAGATACCACTAGGTGGTTACCGGATATCACTTGGAATCGTGCGATCACTTTCCAAAGTAAACTATTCGACCCTAATGCCTGGGTTACACGAATATCTACTTGGGATAAGACCAAATGCAGTTATAGAATTAGGCACAATTCAATAACCCTTGCGCTTATAAGTGTTTTGTATTTTCTGTGTGTTTTTCATGCATGCTCAGATCTCCTATTTATAGGAGGTTACTCTTGACCGTTCCAATGGAATTATGAGTATTAATCGGCCCATTAATAGCCTCATAATTATACCCATTATAGCCGTTAGTGGTTACATGACCAATTAAACGTGGTCATAATGATGCAGTTGTAACTGTCATTTATCAGTATTTATATCAGTACTTTCATAATGCTTTCAGTGGTTACACTGATTCAGTGGAAACGCCACTGCTTCAGTATAAACACAACTTCAGTGAGATACCACTTCAGTGGAAACACCACTTCAGTGGAAACACTGATCCTGCTGAAGTACTGCTTCAGTGGAAACACTGATAATCAGTGTTAACCACAACAGTACTTTCACCAAGCACTACCAATACATACCGCTATTAGAGTCAGGGTGTTCATGGACCTTATGGGTGTACACTCCGTACCTCCTAACCCATTACAAGGTGTGAACCATCCCACAAGTGCACTAAATTTTCCAACAATCCTCCCCAAATTTAGTTCACTCCCTTTGCATGTAAAATAAACATCAAGCAAAACATGTGCATAAACTAAAATGTCCTGAGGATTGAATTTCCATCTTAGTAATTACACGTTCAAATATTCGAGAATCAGGGTGTTCTAAGAATTGAACCCTTCAACCCATTTGAATACCTGAAGATAACTACACACAAGTTTTCAAACACTTAAAAGCTCCTGACACTATACAATCCATGTGTCCATATCCAAATTCATAAATGTTGTAAAAGCTAAAAGTCCAAAAGCTTCCTGAAGCGGCAAAACTTCAACATTTACATAGGTGGTTCCTCTTTATTCATGCTCCTGCCAAGCACTTTTTCAAAGATAAGTTAACCATTAAGAAGTAAAGACTTCATCCTCCTTTCAGCAGGTTCCGAGCACAACCTTGGGATGTAAAATAAACATGTGCTCCAGTCCACTGAATGTTCAGCTTTCCACATTGAACTCAGCTCCTAAGTTTCCTCAGGAGGGAGTTGGGTGTCTGATAAGGTTTTAAAAGGTACCTTTTTGAGGGGTCATTTAAGCCCTTATTCGATCACTTTTGTATCCGTTATTGCTTAATATCGTTCCTTTTCACTTTTTAGGTCTCTTGAAGGCAAAATGCTGGAATGATGCTTATTTGGACGAAAAGGCGCGAATATATGAAGAAAATGGCCAAAGTCAGAATCGAGACACTCAAAGCTGCTGAAACATAAGGCGACGGCGTCACTGCATATCTGCGACGCCGTCGGGAAGGAATTTTGCGACGGGTCAGAGGCGAAATTGCATGTTTTCAAGGGACGACGTCAGGTTCTAAAGGAGTAGGCCGTCGCTACTCAGACGGCCTAGATGCAGCCATGACAGCGTCAGAGCTGAAGGGGACGGCGTCACAGTCATAAGGTGACGCCGTCGAAAGGTTTACGTGGCCAAGACGAAACCCTAATGACGGCGACACGACGGCGTCACGAAACATAAGGTGACGCTGTCGCAGATGTAATCTTATATATAGAATCCGAATTTTTCAGTTTTTGTGTGTAGTCTTTTGGAGTAAAAACCTAAAACCGAACCAAGGCTTTCTTGTGCAGTATTTTAGGGTTCTAAACCCTATTATACATCAAGATAAGTATTTACTTCATTAATTTAATTATGTCTTTGATTATTTGTGTGTATGCTTGCATGTTCTCCATGTCCGGCTAATTTATTTGTGTGTTTGCTTAGGGAATATGAAAATTAATTATTGAATATTGATTGGTTGATACTTATCTTAGTTGACTAATGATCTAGAGTGCGCTAGATTATTCGTTGTGTACTTAATGCTTGAAATTTCTTTGTGAACTTTAGAATATAATTATCTAGGTAATTGTAGGATAAAGTATTCAAGGACAACCGTAGAGTAGGCGTCTATAAATCACTAGAGGATTTGTAAACAAGACCCTTTGGTAATTTCAAAGAGTTAGGGAAATAAGCACGCCCTATAGCCTTAGAATCACAACGCAACTAGGAATAAGGACGTGACAAATCAACCATCAATAGGAGATAATTAAGGAGTAGTAAAACCTAAGTAAACACATCTTTAAACTATCATACGAGTACACATCAATTAGACATAGACTATCACAACCTTAGCTTAGATAATTAGATAATAGTAGAGTAATCGGTAGCAATACCAACCCCCCAAATCCAATACCCGAGATTCGTACCTTTTCATTTTCTAAAAAAACATAAAAAGATAAAAAATAATCTTCCTCAACCTCAACCTTAGCGTAGTAACTTCTCACTAGCATTCCTATTCCCCTAGAGAACGATATCAATACCCGTGGCTTACCCTAATTACTACACTACAACGATTAGGTTCACTGCCTAGGGTGTTATAAAACTTGCTCGAAGAAAAGGAAGTTTCCTTGACCCCGAACGACGCGTGTAGCGTTATCAAGTTTTTGGCGCCGTTGCCGGGGAATAGAATAGCTAGTTAGTAGTCCACCTCGTTTAGGTTTCTTTGCTTGATTCCTATCAAGTAAATTTTTCTCATTTTTAGATTTCTCTTAGTCTATCCCCCTTCTTCGTGACCCTCGTTCGTAAAAAAAAAAAAAAAAAAAAAAAAAAAAAAAAAAAAAAACTATCATTAACCATGATCCGTATTTTCCATCGAAGGTTCTTTACTCTACCCGTTCCCAATCCCGAGATTGAGAACGCAATCCCACAAAACCCTTCACCCACTCACCATTTTGGTAATCACCTAGAGCATAATGAGATAAATTGGCAACAACAAAGTCCTTTCTATTACTCAGATTCTGATGAGGAATTTAATTATGATGAAGCACTTGATGGCGGGGAGGTCATTAATGAAGCTAGTTCTGAAATTAAGGAAGACCCATCCCAATGTTTTGACCCTAGGTGTAGGATTGAGAAAGATGGCCCCTTTAATATGCAATTCCCTTGCAAAATAGGACTAGAAGGGTTCGATGCTTATTTGAATTCATTCTTACCTTTAAACTTAATCTCAAGGGACCTATACAACAAAATCAAGGTCAATGAGTTAACTTATCAAGGGAACAATGTTGTTGAAGCAGTCATTCATTTGCACGTGTTTGTCGGAAGTTTTGCTTATTTGGTAGAGTTCATGGTCTTAGAAGACTTAGGGGAATTTATAGATAAGGACCTCACTCAAGTAATTTTTGGAAAACCTTTCAAAAAATTGACTAAGTTGAATGAACGGATGATTGATGGTCTAATTACATTCTCCGATGAAGTTGAAGATTTCGTCTACCAAATGCCACGTACTCATCCTAGGTTCAAACATAAGGACATTGAGGTTTGTAATAGAATGACCCCTATTTCATTGCTTAGTGAAAAGGATAGGCAGAATGGGCTTAGGTACCCATATGAGAAAACTAAGCGATATTACAAAAAATGCCTTGAATTAGGAGATGATTACAAAAAGGATGAAAGAGCGTTGGAATGGCTCAAGTATGAGCACGAGAGCGTGCACGAGGAAACGTAGGGGTAGGACTACGAGTCTAGCTACAAGACTCTTTAATAAAGAAAAGCGCTTCGTGGGAGGCAACCCATGCTTAATTGTTTGCTTGTTAGTGTCATATATCTTTTATTAATTGTTTGTCCTCATGTTTGAAATTGTAAAAATGCTTTATTTTGTTTTTAACCTCGTCTTAATTACATATAAAGGTATTTTACATAAAGGATAAGTGTAGGGAGGATTACACACGTTTTCATAAGAAACGTGAACATGAGAATAACAATTAACTAAAAGATATATATGTTTGTTTGTTCGAGTCAAATGCTTGTATCGAGTCATAATGGATGTTTTTGCAGAAGTTTTTCCAGATTTTAAAGATGCAAAATTTCCAGAATTTTTTCCAGAAAATCGCAGACCAGTTTTTGTCAGGATAACCTGACGGCGTCAGGATTGCAACCTGACGGCGTCAGGAAGGAATAAAAACTTCAGCTTACTTTTTCTCGTTTTCTGAGCTACTCGTAAAATTTTGGAATTTTCCAGATCTTAACTTTCAAAACAAATTCTGTAAACATCCATTCCACAAGCATTATATCCTAGTTTAAATCGAGTCTTATGTATATTATTACCGCCGATTTTACGCGAAGGTTTCGTTTGTTTTCTTCTAGTGTGCAGGTTTAGTTTGTCAAGAAGAAGTTACACAAGTTAAGAAGGAGCCTTTCACGCAAAAACTCTTCTTGGAAAAGATTTAACCACCACTTTTTACGGATCCTACCGAGCTAATCAGGGGAGTATTAGTTTCTTTCGTTTTTAATTACCTTCTATTATCATAACTTTGATACTTTCGGGGAACATTGGGAACAATGTTCAGTTTAAGTGTAGGGAGGGAAAATAAAACGGGAACTTTGAAACTATGCTTATCCTTGACTATTTGCTTTGTCCAAGTGTATTTGTGTAATAAACCATGAGAAAATGTAGGTTAGGGTAATTTTAGCCAAATTTAAAATTTTTTCATGACGTATAAGAGTGGGCCATTAGTCTTAACAAAAGCGTCTCATGGATAGGAAGTTGCATGACTAGCACAAAAACCCTTACCACCTAAATTCCACCCAAAATGTGAGGATCGCCCTTAGATTAGTAGGAATTAAAGCATTCATCTTTAATGCTTAGAGTGTGAACCGGTAGTATATTAGATTCTAGAACTTGTTTTGTGATGCATTCCGAGATCGCAAGTGAGGCTACACTTGTGTAGTTAGGAATAACTAAATGATAAGAGGCATTAGGATAACCCTTGTTTGATACCTGTAATATAATTACTTCTTCCATATCGGTTGAGTAATTCCCCCACACCCTTTGCGCTGTACTCATCTTTAGTACACGATACCCCTAGTTAACCCCTCAGAGCCTATCTTTTTCGCGGTTCTCGTGATGTTTCGGTTTTTCCGGAATATCAATGAAGAGCATTGTTTACACCCCACCCCCAAATATACACCCAAATCGCCTTAGCCTACCTTTATTGCACTCACTTTTAGTGCAAATTTATGTTATCACCCAAAACCCTTAGTTCAATTATCTGGTTGCTTGTATGAGTTGCTAAGTCGAGTCATATCCCTTGTATACAGTTTTGGGATGATTGGGATTCATGGGAAAAGTTAAAGTTTATGAAACATAGGAAAGAGAACGTTAAACTCAAATTCCCTTTGTTTGCATAATAATGTACTCCAAGTGTTTTGATCTTTTCAATTCGGATCAAATTAGTGTTAGAGTAATAAAAACTCAAGTGTAGGGATGTGTCTATAAATCCCTATCATTTTGATGTACCGTAGAGGATGGTAGAGTAAAAGTGTATGCAAAAAAAAAAAAAAAAAAAAAAAAAAAAAAAAAAAAAAAAAAATTTCGAAAAAAAAAAAAAAAAAAAAAAAAAAAAAAAAACATACGGGCTACCATCCTACATCTATCTTTTAAATTATGTTTGTTTATTTTCGTTGCCTAGAGTTTTAGAGTGTCGAGTCTTGGCTTAGCAACGCCATTCTTCGTATACTTGCAACATAGAGATTTTTGACTATCCACCACTATATAGCCTATCCAACCAAACCCTTATTTCCCTACCGTAAGCCTAACGTTACAACCCTTTAAAGACCTCTTTGATAGTCTTTCCTAGGTGCTTACGCCAAAGCGACGGAGGTTTGATCTATTCTCAAGCCTATGGTAATCTATGTACTAGGACCGGTTAATGAGTGTTTATCTTCCATTTCCGATTTGTTATATTTCATATATACACCCGAGAGAGATGTGAGTATCCAAACACCCCATGTGAGGTGCTAGTATGTAATTTCTGTGCTTGTTATGACTTTTGCGGGGCTTATATGTGTTGTGGACCGTTTTGAATGGATGCTTCATGACCCCTAACTTATAAATTAATTGGCTAAAAGCACATTTGCTTGAGGACAAGCAAATACCAAGTGTAGGGATATTTGATAAGGTTTTAAAAGGTACCTTTTTGAGGGGTCATTTAAGCCCTTATTCGATCACTTTTGTATCCGTTATTGCTTAATATCGTTCCTTTTCACTTTTTAGGTCTCTTGAAGGCAAAATGCTGGAATGATGCTTATTTGGACGAAAAGGCGCGAATATATGAAGAAAATGGCCAAAGTCAGAATCGAGACACTCAAAGCTGCTAAAACATAAGGCGACGGCGTCACTGCATATCTGCGACGCCGTCGGGAAGGAATTTTGCGACGGGTCAGAGGCGAAATTGCATGTTTTCAAGGGACGACGTCAGGTTCTAAAGGAGTAGGCCGTCGCTACTCAGACGGCCTAGATGCAGCCACGACGGCGTCAGAGCTGAAGGGGACGGCGTCACAGTCATAAGGTGACGCCGTCGAAAGGTTTACGTGGCCAAGACGAAACCCTAATGACGGCGACACGACGGCGTCACGAAACAGAAGGTGACGCTGTCGCAGATGTAATCTTATATATAGAATCCGAATTTTTCAGTTTTTGTGTGTAGTCTTTTGGAGTAAAAACCTAAAACCGAACCAAGGCTTTCTTGTGCAGTATTTTAGGGTTCTAAACCCTATTATACATCAAGATAAGTATTTACTTCATTAATTTAATTATGTCTTTGATTATTTGTGTGTATGCTTGCAATGTGTTGCTTATTAGATCGCGTGAGATCTAGTAATCAGTTGATTCTATTCATAGTTGGTTAGTTATAAGTTATTAATTAAAAGTATAAGGGATTCGTTTGTGTGTTTATTTAATCGGCCTGTACCTCTTGTACGTTCGTATGTGTGTTTATTAGTTTCTGTATTAATTTAATTACTTCATTTATGAATAGAACTACATATTATCCCAAATCTTGGGATTTTATGACGTGTTCTTTCGGAACCAAGCCAAAATCCAAAAATGAGGTTTTCTGATGTGTGTTTTTGACTTTTTAAGCCTAAGATATATATTCTAATGTAGACGCTGTCGCAGTGGAAGACAAAGCACTGCGGCAGCACAGCGGCAGTAATCCCAAAGCAGAACCGGTGCATTTGGAAAGCTGCCGCAGTGGAATACTG